>JAHBCN010008969.1:0-36829 GCA_019359885.1 Listronotus oregonensis | reverse complement strand
AGAAAACCCGTTTTTAACACTTTCCCCTTTTTCATTTAAGATTTCTTCTGAATTTTTCTATCATGTCTAAAAAAAACCCCTGTATCTAGATCCATGCAAATTTTTAAAAAAATTTTAAAAAAAAAGTCGAAAAATTGAAAGGAAACAGAAAAGTCAGTTTGACAATAAACAAGCAATTGTCATTCATAGCCACGTGGGTTTTTTAAAAAACCTATTTTTTAAGCCAGTATACAATATAAATTTTTTAATTTGTTTGAAAAAAAAGTAAAAAAAGTAGAATTTTCCCCTTTTTTAAAAAAATAGTGTAAAAAGTTACATTTCCGCACGTTTGTAGAAACATTTTTGGGAGGAATTTTTTTACTAAAATTATAATCAGCGCCCAAAAAAAAATAAATTATTTTTTTTTTTTTTCGGGAAGTGATTTTTGAGCAACAGCATCAATATGCACATACACCCCCCAAACACAGTGAGGACAAAAAACAATTTTGTCAGATAGAATGCACTCAAAAAAAATTTCTGCATAAATTAATTAATGGTAAAATTTTTTTAAAATTTTACTAAGAATTTTTTATTTCTGCTAGGCACACTAGGGAAATGCAAATATTTAAAAAAAAAAAACGCAAATAACCTATTATATGCAAACCCCCTTTTTATGGATTTGGGGGACCTAAATAATTTTTTCTTACATTCGCAAATTTATTATTCGATTCTAACACCCATCTCTCCCCCAAAAACCATCAGGACCCGATGACACTAAAAAACACAGATGTGCCGATGTCTACGAGGGTATTTACGGGGGGGGAATACAAAAGAAGTAATTGAGATGGTTTTGATAAAAAAATATATTAAATTTTTAAAAAAATTTTTCCCCGGGTTACAATTGTGCTATATATGATATAGCAAGAAAAAAACCATACAATATTTTTTTTTACCAACTAAAAATAATTTTTTTAACAACAATTTGTTTTAAAAATATTACAAATAAATGTTATTAAATATTTTTGGGGTTTTTCCCCAAATTAAGAGAGGAGTCTTTTTTAAAAATTTAAAATTTTTCCAAAGTAAAACCCCTTTTTGGAAAAAAATTTTTTGAAAAAAACGACCAAGAGAAAGCGGGGAAAATTTTTTAAACCTTGGGGGTTTTTAAGGGGAAAAAATGCCCAAAAAAAAAATAAATTTTTTAAAAAAATATCAAAGTGTTCAAAAAGGGTAATTTTTTTAATATATAATGTTTTTTAAACAAAGAAGCTCCAGGGTAATTTTTTTCAGTTCTAAAAAAGGGGGGGAAAAGGGTTAAAAAATTTTTTTAAAAAAGTTAAAAATTGGTTTTTTTTTTGTTTTTAACTTTTCTTTTTTAAAGGGGGTTTTCTTTTTTTTGGGGCAATAAACAAAATTTAAAAAACCGCCAGAGGGCGTAAAGGGGGGAAAAAACTTTTTTAAAAATTTTTTAAAAAATTTTTACCCAAAAAAAAAATTTTTTTTTAAAAAAATTTAAATAAAATTTTATATAATTTTTATATATATATATATATATATATATATATATATATATATATATATATATATATATTTTATATATATATATTTATATAGAGAAAAAATCCCAAAAAACCCAAAAAAACCCCAATTTTAATATCTATTTTCAAACCGAATATATATTAGCTAAAATATAAATACGACATAGAGACGTACTGCATTTAACGACACAATGTTTTTTGTGGGTGATTTCTTTAGTTTTAAATTTAGAAATTTTTACAAAATCTAATGACATACTACATAATTTTTATTTTTTTTACCCCCTTTAACGATATTAAACAACATTAGATAATTACCAACCTATAACTGTAAAACCATGCGGGTCCCCCTTTTCGTTAGTTTTTAAAAAAAGGATGCTGAAAGTAAAAAAAACCAACAATTTTTATTTCAAGATATTTTTTTTGGGGTTGTGCATTGGTTTTTAAAAAAAGCCTTTTTTTGCAAAGAAGGATATTATTGCTATTTATTTTGTTCTCAAATGCGACAATAGCTGCAAGGCTGTATGCATTGAGAATCCTTTTAGAGACCCGGAGGGGGGCAGAATGTTCACTTGTTTAGCAAATCGCCACCACGGGGGAAAAAATTCCCGCCCCTTCACCGCAGACGCCGTAAAACTGGGGAAAATGTCAAAACGTTTTAGCTTATGTAGAGTTTAATCCCAAGCAACAAAGGCATTTTTTTAAAAAAACAATAAAAACAAAAAATTTAAACCTTTAAATGAAAACAAGAGGTGGTTTTTATCTTAGCTTTGAAAACAAAAAATGTTGGAAAAACAAAAAATAAAAATTTTTATTTCAAAAAAATTTTTTTTATATTTTGAAATAAAAAAATTTTTTTGGGTATTTTAGATTTTTTGTTTTCAAACCTAATTGATAAGGGACCAAATTTTTTGGATTATTACAGTTATAGGTTGGTAATTATCTAATGTTGTTTTTATCGTTAAATGGGTTCAAATAAGAAAATATCATCAGTATGTCATTAAATTTTGTAAAATTTAAAATTTATTTTTCCCCCAAAGAAATCGGGCCAGTAGAAAAATTGTGCGTTAAAGGGTTACGTCTCATGTAAGTTTTTATAGTTTTGTTAAATATTGGGGTTTTAAAAGAGATATTAAATTTCGGTTGGTGCCTTTTTTTTGGGTTTTTTTTTTTTAATAAATATGTAAAAAAGGTTTTATATTGTATTTAAATTTTTAAAAAAAACAAAATAGGTTAGGTTTCCCCTTTCCCCCCAAACGGGTTTTTTTAGATGAAAAGAATAGTTTTTGACCTGAAAATAATGTTTTAAAAAGCTTTCTAAAGAAAATTACTAAATTGGTTGGGGAAACCGAAGAAGCATTTTTTTAAAAATTTAAATTTTTAAACCCTTTCCCCCCCCACAAAAATTACACCTGAAGCTTTTTTTTTAGAAAACATTAAAGATTAAAATAGTACCACTTATTGACCCCTTTATTTGATATGTTTTGAAAAAATGTATTTTTTTATTTTTTTTGTTCCCCTTTTCGCCCTTTGCGGCCACCCCCCAAAACTTAAAATAATTTGAATTTCCTTTTTGGGCGCTTTTTTCAAAAAAATTTTTTCCCGAAAGTTATACAATTAGTAGTTTCTGAGGTAAGCCATACCTCTTAGTGGAACACCGGACATTCTGATTCTTAGGGGAAAAAATTAAAGTAAAAAAATCGTTAATATGATATACCAAAAGTTTTTTGGGAAAAAAAAAAAAAAAACTATTTGTAATTTTTTTTAAAATTTTACGTGTTAAAGATGTAAAGACACAAGTATATTAAAAATTTTTTTTTTAATGTTTAATTGTTCAAAATTTATTTTTTTTATCAAAAAATTTTTTTTCCTTGACAATTTAAAATAAAGTTTTAAAAATATTTAATAAAAAAACTTTTTAAAAAAAAATTAATAATGAATAAAATATCGGGGAAATTTCCCTTTAAAATAACAACGTTTTTGACATTTTCAGTAAAACCAAAATTTAATGAGTTTTCCAGTAGCACCCCCATGTATCCAACTAAAATAGTAAATCGAGACACAGAGTTATAAGTACAGGGTCTTCATTAATGTTTGTAAACCACGTCCAAAAAAATGTTGCGGGTTCCTTTTCAGAGGTTGCAAAAATTTAATAAAATATCCCTAGAATTGTTCATTCCCCCGGGAATTTTAAAATCGATATTTAAATGTCAAAAACATTTTTTAAGGTTAAAAATTTCCATTTATTATTTTTTCGAATTGTAATTTGAGCCAAGTTATTACACCTTTTTTTGGATAATTTTTGTATGCATTTAGTTTTGAGTCTCTTGTTTGTCAATAATTTAATTTGCTGGATTTAGGAAAAAAAAATTCTAGAAAAAGAAACGACGGATTTTTTGTGCAAAGATGGATTTGAAGGGTTTTTGCATTCAATTCGTATCAAGGTCTAAAAATTTTGTGAACAAATTTAATTATTGGAAAGTGAAAACCTGCATTTCTGCGTTAAAAATCTTTTTAAATTTTTTAAGGTTTGAATTTGAGTTTTACAAGGTTGGGGGCCGACATTAGCATTTTGTTGAAAACTTTAAAGACGCGTTTACACCATTCTTAGGCCCCAGGTACCCCCAAAATTTGTCGATATTATTGAGTGTTCAACACCTCGAAAACCCCTGAGTAACAAATTTGAGCTCATTTGCATCATTATTTACCTAGTTATATTTTTTTATGTTGCAAATTTAAGATGTTTTTAAAAAAAATGCATTTTCTAATGAAAAATGCAGTTATTTCTTTCCCATTAATTAACTTTGTTTTACAAAGTTTCTATATGTTTATACAATTGAATGCAAAAACCCTTTAAATATCTTACTGAAAAAAAAACCCCTCGAAGGGGTATTTTGGTCATTTCCCCTTTTGACTATGTTGGGTTTAGAAAGATCCGTTAATATATTTTATTATACCTTGGATTTTAGTCAATTTAAAATTAATAAAAAATTTTAAGTCACATTAACTTGTTTACACAGTTTTTAATTTTTTTAAATAAAACTACTTGACTAAAATAATGGAATGACTTGGTTTTTTTTTACATTATTAATAAAGTACACTACCTAAGCTACATAAAAAAAAATTTGGGGGAAAAAAAAATTTCATGCTAAAAAAAATTTAGAAAAACAATGTACAAAAAGTTCCAATTATTTTAACCGGGCAAATAAACCCCCGCTTCATCAGAGAAGAAAGAGGTCCAAACATCATTCATTGTTAAAATCTCATTAAACCATTAAAAAACTGCACCCTCTTCTAAAATCGGGGGAAAGGAATTCTTGCAATATTTTGACCTTATATGATGCATTTAATTTTTTTGGGTTTGTGCTTATGGAAAAAATAACAAACATTTCTAAAAAATAGGGGGCTGTAAACATTAATTTCAATTTATATTTAAAATAGTATCTTACCGGACTGAGACAATTTTTCCATGATTTTTAGGAATGTCTCCATTCGAGCACGTATATCAAGAACAGGTTCTGTAAGCATAGTAGGTTTAGTGGATTTCCTTTAAAAAAGCAATTTTTGTTTTCAGAGCCATTGATTAGCCCCGTTTGTGATGGACAAATGTTTCGTACCAACAAGATTGTCAGAAAACCTTTCTCTAAACTTGAGAGAATATACCAAGTTCCATCCTCATTACGAGTTGCACTTTAAAATGTGCCATTATTATAAAGACATCTTGTTCCACAGTCCACATTTTAAACATTTTCTAAAAGTAAACAAAAGTTTTATTTAGTAACCTCAATAACAAAACCACATGTAACTTATCTTTAAAACTGAAAAAAAAAGTAGTTCTGAAAAAAAATTTTTAAGCTTGTAAAAGGGGGGGGGTTTTTAAACATAATTTGATCAAAAATTTAAAACTTTTAAAAAAATCCAAAAACCAAAACCGCTAACGCCAACAATGGTCTGTCAGTAGTGTCAGTCAAGCTACTGTCGAAAAAGAGCTTGCTGGGCCAACACTAAATTTTTCCCCCTAAAAGGTTTTTTGGACCATAATTTTTTTTGATTGAAGGTTGAAAAAAAATGGCCGTTTTATATTTTAAATAGACTTTTCCCCCTTTTCCCCCATTTTGTCAATTTGACCGAAAATTGTAAATAACACTAATTTTGAACTACTTTACCTTTACCTTGCAAAATAGAAAAGGGGGCAATTTTCCTCGATCTTTAAAAAACCAATTTTCGTCAAAATTAAATTTTATTCAGTACTACAACGGTTATACCAGTAAACCAAAAAAATGTAAATCTTTTCCCCAAACAGACAATTAATTATTTTGTAGATATCAGTTAAACATACGTTTTTTTTAAAACATAAATGTCGACAGTACATTTAAAAAAACATATTGTACATTATTCGTTTAAAAACTTTACAGTATTGGTTTGAAATTCGTCGCCTCGTCCGTACATCATCTCAAATCCAAAAGGTCATTTTTGGGGCTTATAACGTAAATATATATTATAATTTTTGGGGAAAGCCAAAACCACAAAGATATAAAACTTGAAGAAACCAAACAATAAATAAAAAAACATTTTTAAAAAAATTTCGTCTTATCTCTCGAAAAAAGTTTGACGAAAGTTGGTAATAATCGATGTAGCACAAAAACATAAAAAATATCATGAGTTCGTAATCGCCAAAATTTTTCTCTATGAAAGTTTTCCCCAAATTTTCTCTGTCTTGCTGGTTAATAATGTTTGTTTTCCGATTTTCGTTTTTATGATTAAGGATAAGTTGCAAACATTTGAAAATTATAGCTGTGACCCTATTCGTCTAATGTAAAAAAAAATATTTTTTTTAAATACTTTTTCAAAATAAAATGTGTTCATTTACAAATTTTTCTTAATTTTTTTGGCGCCTTTGCAAAACCCAAAACTAACGATAGCTGGGTCTCATTACTGATTATATACATTGTAAGTTTTTTTATTTGGTATATAACACATATAAATAAACCAACGAAAACAGATACACGCATGAGCCGAGGAACACGTCACATTTTTAAAATTTGGTTTTGTATACTGATCTTACTTTGGCAGGAATGCATTATCGTTTGTTGTTGGTAAAAACTGATGTTAAGTTATTTTTATAGAGAGGGGTGTTAATTTCTTTTTTTTTTAAATTTTTTGTTTAATTAGATTAAACGTTTTATTTAATTATAGAGCTAAAAGATTTTATTAAGTTGTCTAGTGTCAGTTTTAGATTTATTGTGTTTTTATTTTTGAATTTCAATCATTTCGTAAAATTTCTTTTTTGGTGTGGTTTTCAGTTTTTAATATTTTTACGTTATCAAAATCAAACCTGATTTCGTCTCTGATGTATGATTTGTAAGGGCGGTTTTGTTTTTTGTCAAATTTATGTCCATTAATTCTATTTTTAATGTATTGGCTAGTCTGTCCTATGTACACCGAGTTACAGTTATAGCATGGAATTTCATATACGACGTTACTTCTTTTATCTTTAGGTATTTTAGTTTTTAGCTTTGAAAAATTGGATTTAAGAAGATTATGTGCTTTATGACATACTGTGATATTTTCATGTTTAAATATATTTTGTAGATTTTGTGACAAACCTGGAATATATGGAAGAGTAAGGTAGTTTTTTGTTTTATTTTCCTGCTTTTTTGATACGTGACTTGTTTTATTGTAAAATCTATGAATTCGTTTTTTAAAAATTGATTCAATTAAATTATTTGGGTAATTATTCTTTTTTAGCGCTTCTTTGCCTTTCTTAATGCATTGACTCTGTATTCAGGATCAGTTAGTTCTATCGCCCGGTCAGCGAGTCCCAGTATCACTGATTTTTTTTGGGAGATTGGGTGGGTAGAGTCGTAATGTAAGTATCTAAACAATGAAATAGTCACTCAATGGGAAAATAAAGCTTACATTTCTCCAAAAACTTCAAAAGATCTTAAAATACATAATTCGTTATCTCCAAGAATTTATTTGCCTAAACTACATAAAAGGATATTCCTTTACGCCCCATCGTATCATGTATACAGTCACCATTTTGAAAAAATCTCAAAATTTTTAAAAAAAATATTGCAAAAAGTAATAAATAAAAACCAGTACTACATAAAAGACTCTTGGGGTTTTTAAAAAAAAAATAAAAAAATATCGTGATACCTGAAGACTATACATTAATCTCACTAGATGTAATATCACTACACAAATATTCCTATAGAATTAGCAAAACAAATTTTAACAAAAAAAAGGAACGAAATTAAAAAATACACTGATATACCCATGAATGAATTCTTAAATGCCATTGAGTTGACATTAAATTCAACATATTTTTTATACAACAAAACCTTTTATAAACAAATTGAAGGTTGCGATCGGGTGCTATGATTTCTAGCGTCATCGCACAAATCGTTCTGATACCTCGAAGAAACAATTATAAACAAATTAAACTTCAATATTCCATTTTTTATAGATATGTAGACGATTGTATAACGGCAGTACCTACAAACGAACATGAAAATATATTAAAACTATTTAACAGCTATCAAAAAAAGATACAATTTACTATTGAAATCGAAAAAAAAAATAAAATAAACTTTTTAGATCTTACACTGTATCAAAAATAAACCATATCAAAACCGAATGGTTTTACAAAAGAAACTTGGTCCTCTAGATACTTACATTACGACTCTACCCCCCCAATCTCCCAAAAATCAGTGATACTGGGACTCGCTGACCGGGCGATAGAACTAACTGATCCTGAATACAGAGTCAATGCATTAAGAAAGGCAAAAAAAAGCGCTAAAAAGAATAATTACCCAAATAATTTAATTGAATCAATTTTAAAAACGAATTCAAAATTTTACAATAAAAAAAGTCACGTATCAAAAAAAGAAGGGAAAAAAAAACAAAACTACCTTACTCTTCCATATATTCCAGGTTTGTCACAAAATCTACAAAATATATTTAAACATGAAAATATCACATATGTCATAAAACACATAATCTTTTTTAAACCAATTTTTTTAAAGCTAAAAACTAAAAAAAACCCAAAGATAAAAGAAGTAACGTCGTATATGAAATTCCATGCTATAACTGTAACTCGGTGTACAAGGACAGACTAGCCAATACATTAAAAATAAAATTTAAAGGGCATAAATTTGACAAAACAAAACCGCCCTTACAAATCATACATTTTTAGACGGGGTTCCAGGTTTGATTTTGATAACATAAAATATTAAAAACTGAAAACCACACCAAAAAAGAGAATTTTACGAAAATGATTGAAATTCAAAAATAAAACACAATAAATCTAAAAAATGACACTAGACAACTTAATAAAATCTATAGCTCTTTAAATTTAAATAAAACGTTTAATCTAATTAAACAAAATTTAAAATAAAAAGAAATTAACACCCCCTCTATAAAAATAACTTAACATCAGTTTTACCAACAACAAACGATAATGCATTCTTGCCAAAGTAAGATTAGTATACAAAATCAAATTTAAAAATGTGACGTGTTCCTCGGCTTGTGCGTTTGCTGCTTTTTATTTATATGTGTTCAAAATGAAATTGTTTTTTATTGATGTATGTAAAGTTAATTATAAGGTAAGTTTAGGTTTTAATGTAAACTTAAAGAGTAATTATGAAAAAAATTGTTGCAGACTACTATTTAAACCCTTATTTAAAAAAGGCTAGGAATTTCCGGCCGAAACGTCAAAAATACATTTTTCGGGAAAACACTTTTCTTTTTTCCATTGAAATAAAGGGCCCTGCAAAACCCAAGAAAAAGAATCTCCGAAAAATATATATATATATATATATATATATATATATATATATATATATATATATATATATATATATATATATATATAATATATATATATATATATATATATATATATATATATATATATATATATATATATATATATATATATATAATATATATATATATATATATATATATATATATATATATATATATATATATATATATATATATATATATACTTTAAATTAATTTTATTTCAATTAATAAATAATAATTATTTACTGAATTTTTATAATATGAAAAACAAAGATTTTGTAAGTTAAATAAACTCCAATGTCAATAAATTGTTTTTCATAGCCACCTATCATTTTTATTCAATGATATTGCTATTAAAATAGATGCGAAAATGAGTTTTCAACGAAAACTTTTTAATGTTTTCAGGAATTTCGATAGGGTTATAATTAAAAAAATGTTTGTTTTTTAATTCTACATCTAATGACCTAAAATATACAGGGGCTCGTATTTAAAATAAGAAAAATAAAGTTCTTTAAAATTTGAAGAGTTTGACACTAAATTTTGGACCCCCCTGTACAGTTCAAATTAAAAAAAACATGACATAAGCGACTGATATAACCCTATTTTAAAAAGTTCCTTGTTTAATTTATTAACGCCCATTTTTTTAAAACAATGTTGCAAAACAGTTTTTATATTTTTTTTCCAAAAAATTTAACCGATGTTGACAAAATTTTAGAGGGAAAATAGTTGAAGAGCAAGAGGTACCTAAATATATAAAAATTACACAGTGTTCCATTTTTAAAAAAGTACCATCTTGACGTCACACTTTTTTTCGAACTGTATAACCAAAATTATTTTTCTGAAATAAACCCTAGGTTAAAGGTAAAGTCTGCAAAATATGAAAAATTTTACAGTTAATAATAAATGAGCAAAAATAAAAAGTGAGCTGCAGGACCCTGTATATATATATATATATATATATATATATATATATATATATATATATATATATATATATATATATATATATATATATATATATATATATATATATATATATATATATATAGTATATATATATATATATATATATATATATATATATATATATATATATATATATATATATATATATATATATATATATATATATATATATATATATATATATATATATATATATATATATATATATATATATATATATATATATATATATATATATATATATATATACAGGGTGTCCCAGAATATGTGGGCAATCTCTCGAATCTAATAGAAACCCTAAAAATATTTTTGACAAGTTCCCATAAACTTTTTTTCTATGTCCCACCCCTACGGAGATACAGGTACATAACGGACGCTCCTGGAAATCGTTTTGGTTTAAATAACTTTTAAAATACTTGGCGTAATTTAATATTTTTTTAATATGATGGTTACTAGATATGTCTTCTTAAAATGAACCCATTAAATCATATTTGGCTTATTTAGTTTGCCAGGGACGGACTAGCTCTGACACAATAATAGCAACAATATTATTTTTGGATAGCTTTAACCTTAAACTACAAATAAGGTACTCTTGTTTGACATCGATAAAATCAACTGTTTACGAGAAATAAAATATCATGTTTGGTAATTTTTTTTTAAATTATACAGGGTGTTTTCTAATTGTATGTCAATATGTAGGAAATCAATTTTTGGGTCCATTTTAAGAAGAAAATTTATTGAACCAAGTCCTAAACGTCTTAATTTTTGAGATACCGGGTGGTAAACTTTTCCAAAATAAATAATTTATTATTAATATCTGTAATAATACTTTAATATTTTTAAATTGGAAAAAGGACTATGATCAAGAAGCATTTTTAAGTGTACCATATTTTTTTTTATTTGCCAAAATAAGCAGGTCAAATTCTGTACGAACGCACTGGTGGAAATTAAAAAAATGTGGTACACTAAAAGTTTCTGATACATATACATTTATGCCAAATTCATTAAATATCTAAAGTGGTATTACAAATATTAATAATAAATGATTTATTTTTGAAAATTTTACCACCCCTTTATCTCAAAAATTAAGACGTTTAGGACAAAATTTTCATATGAAGTTTTTTTTATTAAAATAGACCCAAAATTGATTCCCTACATATTGACTTTACAATTAAAAAAACACCCTGTATAATGTAAAAAATTCCCATGCATGATATTTATTTTCTCGTAAACAGTTGATTTAATCAATGTCAATTAAGAGTACCTTTTTTTTAGTTTAAGGTTAAAACTATTCAAAAATAATATTGTTGAGCCTTTATCATACAGAGTGTTAAAAAATGCTATTATTGTGTCACAGCAAAACCGTTCCTGGCAAACTAAAAAAAGCCAAAATGATTTAATGGGTTCATTTTAAGAAGACTTATCTAGTAACCACTATATTAAAATAATAAATTACGCCCAGTTTTTTAAAAAGTTATTTAAACAAAACGATTTCTAGGGGCGTCGGTTATTTTCCCCGTATCTCCGTCGGGGAAAGAAGGAAAAAGTTTATGGGAACTTGTCATAATATTTTTAGGTTTTCTATAAGATTCCGAGATTGCCCACATATTCTGGGACACCCTGTATATATATTAAAATAAAAAATGTATAAACATAATTTAGGTGTCTCCAGCCAATTTATCTGGATTTTTTACCCTATTTAATATTTAAAAAATTCATATTTAGCTTTTTAATCTTATTAAAGTTTGCCAAGTAATATAGGTTAACTAAAGCGGCAATTCTCCTTAATGAGATAATTTTAATTTTCCGACAATAGGCAATCATTTTTTATTATTAAAATTCTGTTTTAAGGAATATGGTTTTGCACATTATAACTAGACGCAATATAAAAAAAAAAATAAAAATTGGACTTTGTTTGCAACAAATAAAGAAACTTACTGTATTTGAAAGTATGTAAATAAATGCATTAAAATAGGATCAGAAAAAATTTAG
Organism: Listronotus oregonensis; assembly: GCA_019359885.1. Classification (NCBI taxonomy): domain Eukaryota; kingdom Metazoa; phylum Arthropoda; class Insecta; order Coleoptera; family Curculionidae; genus Listronotus; species Listronotus oregonensis. The sequence goes on along the minus strand of JAHBCN010008969.1, from coordinate 24,545 downwards.
TTCTATTTTAATTATGACTTAAAATTGTTGATCGGTATGTTAGAGACGATGCAACTTCATACCAATCAGAAGTAATGATAATTTTATTATAATCTATTGCTTTATTTATTGGCAATATTATTGTATACCTAATAATAAAAAAAAGTTTAATAAAAATACTAACTAGAACCAACATACGCCGGCTTTAAACATAGGAAGAATGAAAAACCCTGATTGTATGGCAAGTAACACAAAGTTTGTTATAACTAGTTGTAATATTATGTTTTATAAAATTTGTTTTATCCTTGGTATTCTATGTTTTAATAATAAAAAAAAGCAGTAAAAGAAACTTTATACCTTTAAAACTGAGTGACAAACAAATGTTACACTGGAAAAAATAATAAATATGTTTTATCAAACTGGTTCTTTCCTAGAGATTTTAGTAAGATGGTTTTTTTGTTTGGGCCTATTTCTGTAAATTTAAAAAAATTCTGGTTAATAAGAAGTAAATTAAATGAAGAAAAAAATTTTGTTTAACAACCTTTCTTTTTACCTAAGCAAACTATTGCTGATTTTCTACTTGGGTAGATCAGAAGCTTTTTAACAAATTGTTTTACCTTTATGTATTTAAAATTTGCTTTTTTGCTACTTCGGTTTAATTTGCAAACTATTTGTGCATTGATTGTTAGTTTTTTTATTGCCTTGTAGCACGGTGACACTGTTTATAGTAGATGTCTGGTGTTTTTTCCAAAGTAGCTTTTAGTTGAGTTTTCAAAACATTACATTTTTATGGATGACTATTGTATAGTTTTGTAAATATCTTTGGCTTAGTTTAAACTCGCAACAAAGTTTTTTTTAATAAATAAAGCTGCATTCAGTTTGGCCCTCATATTACCCACTTTAAAGTGAATTCAATTACTGGTATTTCAATAAAATAATAAAGTTATAAGGTAATATACGGTTTTTAAATAAACATGTTTATTAACCTATTAAAGCAACGTATAGTAAAATAAATTTATTAATAAATACATATAACAATTTAAAATGAGTTAAGCAATAATTACTTCTTAGAATCATGATCTAAAATGGTAATTTAAATTATAAATAAAATATATTAGAAAATGTGCGTGGTATGATCCTATGTTATGAAGAATCTCAAATTTGTATGCCACGTCTTTTCGGGGTTGTGACAGATAAACAGACGGGTGTAAAACAATGCGACACTAATTTTGTTTTTTAAGATAAAGCTCTTTAGAGAGAGAGAGAGAGAGAGAGAAAGAGAGTTTATGAATGTCAAATTGCGAAATACAATAGGTACGTCTTATTTTATTTTTCCTTTCTTTTTGTGCCCTTCGTAAAACCAGCTTAGTTATTTATATACTAATTTATTTCAAACAAAAGAGCAAAAAAGAAAACCGGAAAAAATCTACAGGTTGCGTGCAAATAAAATGTCTCAGCTGGAAAATCGTTTTCCTGGTGTCTAGATAAAATTGAGGAAACATGGTTAAATTTTAATATGAAATTAAACTAGATTAGGTTGTAAGAGTTTGTCAGTTTCTTAAACGAACAGTTTTATGTTATCGAAATAAGGAAATGAACCTAATTAAAAAGTTTATGCTTACTTTAAAAGTTTAAGGAATATTATGTAAATTAAATATATAAAAATATTACCTGTTTATATAATAATAATTTAAAATAAGATATGCGCATTTTTTGGTTTTACCGTAAGGTAATGGAATACTTAAAATGTTCTTCAGTTGTCAGGACAATTTAAACAGAAAAATGCATTCTTTTTTTTATTTTCAATGGCTTTTAATCTAGATGATTTCAGCGTACTGAAACCCTTAGTTAATCTGTAGTCAATTTATGGTGAATAATTCAAAAAACATGTTTTTATTTAGAAGCTAAAGCATTATCTGTGCAGTAAGATAAAACATTTAGCGGTATCTAGTGCTAGGCATTGAACATAACTAAAATAACATATACAGTATAATTTAGATTATACTGTAAAATTAGGTTTATTATCCAAAAATAACTTAGTCAATATCAACATAAATTGATTTTATCTTATTATAACAGAAAAAATTTTGAATAAAAGATTATAATTTGTAAGTCGTATAAACATCATAATAAAAAAAAAAAAAAAGCATAACCCTAAAAATGATCAAAATGCAAGTTACTTTTAATAAAGTGTTAAAAGTTGTTTTTTAAAAAAGCATTTAAATCTTTTTTAAATTACTGCAGTAAAAACGTTTTTTAATTTGTCTAAGGTGACACCATTAAGCAGAGGTGCAATGAGTTTTGTACGTAATAAAAATTCTATAAAATTACCCCGATATTTTTTTTAACATTTATGAAGACAATCTGCGTTTTTTGTAACTATTTTCATTTTTCGAATAAAAAAAGGTAATTATTAAAATGCTTTTAAGCAGCATCATTATTTTTTATTAAATTGCCTGCTTTGCCTTTTTGGTTGATTTTTATTTCGGAAAAATTTTTACTTACGTAACGCTTTTAAAGAAAATTATGTTCTAGGTTTGAACGTGGTCTTCAGCTTGTGTATAATATAAATATTTAATGTATATTACAAATACATAAAACGTGGTTTTACAGAAAGTAAACACAACATAAATAGGTTTTATTTATGCGTTTCTAGGAAAGAAAACAAAAATATTCAGTATATTTTTAACAATTTAATTGTTTAAAACGCCATAGAAAACAATATATAATAGGTAAAAATGTCAAACAAGCGTTAATTAAATGTTTAACTTTTTTAAAAACAATACAGTTTAAGGTTAATTAAGCAAAAGTTATTTAAACTGGAATTACTGCAAACTTAGTGCAAAAATATTGAAAAACTAACGATATTTTAGAGATATTGTACTTACCACCTAGCCTCATTTTAAATAAAACGAAAAGCAGACTTTTAAGTGCACGCGTCGTTACGTTCGAAACTATAATTATTAGAGAGCGTTAAACCAATTTAAAGTATGATTAGATTTGTCATTCAAATGAAAAATCTTACTCTTATTTTAATAACTAAATTTATTTATTGTACATTTATTATTGCAAATTAATATTCTTAATTATTTAAGCACATTTAGCAATAAGGTACATTATGCAATTATTTTTAAATAAGTTTACCACTAAAAGCTGTCCATTTTTTAAGTTCTGCTTCCTTTTTCTCGTTATAAATATTTTTGCGGGTTTTTTTTTCGACATTTACAATAAGAAGTGCACCCAATAATAAGCAAAGACCCTTTAGGGTGCTAGTTCCATCAGTGCAATTAGGGGGTAATTTCTTGAAGGTGGCAAAAACACATATGTCTTTGGCAAATAATGTTTCTATGGAAAATTTACAGATTAAAATAAATAAAATCTGTTAGTTAAGTTTCTTTTATTTTTAAATAGGATTTAAAATAAATGGTTATGGGTTCATTTAAGAAAATTAAATGTTTTTTATTGCGTTAAAAAACCGCTTCCCGTCAGATTAGCGAAGTTAAACAATGTTGAGCAGATATGGCTATCATATAAATAATAATGGAACAACCCCTACGCGCTTTTGTGTGTGGTTCGGTTCATGTTAAACTGTAGATCTTGCCTGGAAGATATTGTATGGACGTTAATGGGGGAGAGTTCAGTGGTAGTAGGTATTTATATATCGTCCATAGTGCCAGTAGCATGTTGTGTAAAAGGTGCCGTAAAATGCAATAACTGCATATTTTGGTACTTGGATATTAATGAAGGAAAAGGTGGATTAAATTTTAAAAACACGGTACCTAGTTTCAAGGCTTAATACAAGGCTTCGCGTAAAGATGAAAAAATATATTTATTAGGTTGTCAAATTTTAATTCACTCTAGACTTTTCCTTGTAAAACTTTTTTAATTTTAAAGTGTTTATAAGTGCATTTTAGGTCATTAAATAAACCCTGTAGTTAAATATATAGTTTGGTGAATAGTTATAGGTTACAATAAATATGTAGCAGTTGTCTTTGATTTGCTCAAGCAACAAACTTACTTTTTCCATTTAGTTTTAAAACTGCAAAAATGAAATTTTCTTGCAAGACTGCAAACAAGGTTAACACATTTTACGGCGAGAAACTGCTATTTTATACGTGACCACATAAACGAAAGCCATTGGCTGAGTGGGAAAATTTTCCTTTTGCAACAAAATATGTAAATTATATTACAGTGAAAATATTCTAATAGATCAAAAAAAAAATTGTGGAAAATATTGCCTAAGTAATTCTTTGTCTGGTTTTTTTTTACTGTAGAAGTAAGAAAAACCTGAGCTAATATGCTTTTTTTTTCATAGAAATTTAGATAAATTTGTTAACATTTATAAATACACTGCAACGCAAAATTAAGGAATGTCAGTGTGAACAGTGATTTTAAAGTTAATTAATTTGAAAATCAACAAAACATTTTTATTTTTTTAGATCAAAGGTACTTTAAATTATTTTTAAATTATTCATGGAGAAGCATTTTATTACAACGTGGTTTAATTGTACAGGGTGAAAAATAGAGGTATGTCTCAGATGAAGTTTTTTTTTCACGTATGGGAAATAGGTGAAACCAGTCAAGCTTCAGTTTTTCCCTAGTGTACAAGGCCAGTGGTTTATCTACTAGAAATTTGTCTCTAACTCTAATAGTTTTTTTTTTTAAAAACTTTTAAAACTAAGTTTTCCATTTTCGACCTTGTCCCGGACGTCTTAAAACCTAATTTGTTTTAACAAACCTTGTCGCTGGGCGGCTTATTACACTTTAGATACATTAAAACGGGTCGCAACTTTACTCTGACGCATACGAGCATCTATTATACCTAAAGCTCTATTTACTTCTTCTGGACTCAAGCGATCTTATTCTATTTAATTGGCAAACTGTCATCAATATGTAAAGTAACCATGGTAATCACTTTGCGGCTAAACTAGTCAACATCATGATCTTTAAAGTAAAAATGGACATCGCATAGGAAAAAATTGCATACTTTCGAAACTATTAAAGTTAGAGACAAATTTCAAAAACTATGTAGAAGATAAACCACGGGCCTTGCACACTAGGGAAAAACTAAAGTTTAACTGGTGTCACCCATTTTCCATAGGTGAAATAAAAAACATCATGTAAGACATACCTCTATTTCACCCTATGTGTTCACAATTAAACTACGTTTTAATAAAATAAACGAGTTAAAAATAGAATAATGTCCCTTTAATAAAAAAAAGTAATAAAAAATGGTTTGTTAGTTTCCAAATTATTTAACTTTAAAATTACTGGTAAAAAACAATATCCCTTAATTTTGCGTTGCAGTGTAAAATAGGGATTACTGACGAAAGTTTGTTAAAAGAAAAATTATTTGGCTTTTCTCCAGAATAAAGATATTAATATATTATTTAAAAAAAAACTTTTTTTTATAGATTATTATGGAGAGCTAGTCTGCTCTCGCAATAATAGTAACAAAAAACATGAAAAGAAATAAAAAGGTTAAGTTCTTTATTAAATTGATTTGTTTTTAAGTACAATAATAAAATAATTATTTTTATGAAATTATATAAAAAAAAAATAAACTTACTTGAAAAAAAATTGGCAACCGTTAAGATATATATTTATTTCAAACTTATTGGTTATCGACGGACGGGTGTAGCACATAAATTATTTTATTATATTACTCAAAAACAGATAGGAAACTAAAAAATTGTGTTTTACTAACTGACATTGACTTCTGACATGACTTTTTTAAAAAAAATAGTTACTGGTGAAGGTACACGTGTAGGTACCTTTAATATTTAAAAAAATATAAAAAGTAAATAAATATTTTTGCAATATAGATAGGTTTTTATAGTCTTTTTTTTTATTTCTAGGAATATCCAATTAAAAGAAAAATTATTTGGCTTTTCTCCAGAATAAAGATATTTACATATTATTTAAAAAAATATATATATTTTTTTTTGTAGATTATTATGGGGAGCTAGTCTGCTCTCGCAATAATAGTAACAAAACATGAAAAGACATAAAAGGTTTAGTTCTTTATAAATTGGGGTTTGTTTTTTAAATACTATTATAAAATAATTATTTTTTTGAAATTATATAAAAAAAAAAAAATAAAAATTTTCTTAAAAACCCTTTTGGGAACCCGTTATAATATATATATATGTTATTTCAAACTTATTGGTTATCGACGGACGGGGGGTAGCACATAAATTATTTAATTATATTACTCAAAACAGATACGAAACTAAAAATTGTGTTTTTCTAACTGACATTGACTTCTTTACATGATATTTTTTTTTAAATAGTTATGGAAGGTACGTGTAGGTACCTTTAATATTTAAAAATATAAAAAGTAAATAAAACTTTTAGCCATATATATATAGGTTTTTATAGTTTATTTTGATTTCTGGGAAATCAAATTAAAAAAAAAATATTGGATTTTCTCCCGAATAAAGATATTTATATATTATTTTTTTTTAAAAATTTTACTTTTTTATAGATTATTTGGGGTCTAATCTGCTCTCCAATAATAGTAACAAAAACATGAAAAGACATAAAAAGGTTTAGTTCTTTATAAAATTAATTTGTTTTTAAGTACTATAATAATATGATTATTTTTATGAAATTTTATAAAAATAGAAAATAAACTTACTTAAAAACATTGGCAACCCGTTATATAATCTCATAAAAATAATTATTTTATTATAGTGCTTAAAAACAAATCAATTTTATAAAGAACTAAACCTTTTTATGTATTTTCATGTTTTTTGTCACTATTATTGCGAGAGCAGACTAGCTCGCCATAATAATCTTAAAAAAAAATATATATATTTTTTTAAATAATATATAAATATCTTTATTCTGGAGTAAAGCCAAATAATTTTTCTTTTCATTTGATATTTCCAGAAATCAAAAAAAAAATATAGAAAGTTTGTTATTTAAAAAAAAAAAAAATTATTTTGTAAATACGGGAGCAGGAAATTAGGTTTTGAATAACCAAAAAAAAAAAATAGAAAGTTGTAGAATTTTTGAAACTTTATCCACTAAGGGGTTAAAAGGAGGAATAAAAGTGAAAATTTGTCATTTTTGGACTTAGAATTATGAAAATGTAACCATTTCATGGTTTGTCAGTTTTTTACAAAAATAAATTATTTAAATGCCATCAATTTCGGAGATTAATATAAAGACATATGATATATTTAATTATATATATATATATATATATATATATATATATATATATATATATATATATATATAATATATATATTTATATATATTTATATATATATATATATATATATATATATATATATATATATATATATATATATATATATATATATATATATATATATATATATATATATATATATATATATATATATATATATATATATATATATATATATATATATATATATATATATATATATATATATATATATATATATATACAGTGTGTCCCAAATTGGGGGGGAATGTATGGGGATCTTGGAAACCATGATAGATAGAAAGTCTGTTAAATGGGGAAAGTTTTGGACAATTTGTTAGTGTTAATCCCGTTTACTGCATGGTTTTATCTTTTTTAGGTTTTTGAGAAATTTTAAAAAAACCTAAAACATGCATTTTCGAAAATCGGCTGTATTTTTTTATAAGTTAAAATTTTTCAAATCTGTAAAAACTTCTTCAAAGGAATTTTTTTCAGAATATGACCAAGTAGTCAATTTTATTTTCACGTTTCGGGTTTTTAGAATCATCATCAACTTTATTTTTTCATATGGACGCCATTTTGGGATTTTTACGCAGCCAAATAGTGTTTTTTTATTCTGATTTCAACAATGTATAACATGTTATAATTTGAGAGTTTATAACCTCATTTATTTCAAAAAACAAATATTTTCTCAGTTGGCCTTGATTCCGGCGAACGTCATTTTTTTTGTAAATTTAAATTACTGAATTAGTTGTTAGTTTTCCGTAAATCATTTTCCTAATAAAAATGTGCAGAAAAATAAAACATTTATTTTAAGGTCACAAATTTAGAATAATAAAAGAGAGAAATTTTTTATTATTTTGCCGCTGTATTGTATGTAAAATATATTTTTTAATAACCATTGTTAAAATAAGAGCCATTTGGCATAAGAATTATTTTTCAAAAGAAAAAATAAACCACTCGAGCATTATGTTTTACTAAACTCCCTAGCGTGCTCCTAGTTTACCGCAGTTCTAATTTCATTCTCTTTTTACGACATTTAGTTTAGAACTCTTGACAACCAAACATAAAGTTTTTGTTTTGTCCGACAACATTTTACACCTGTAAAACTTTTCTTTTAAAAGTATTATCATGTCTGTGCGGTATTGCAGCCGTAATACCAGTGCTTGTGACACAAAATTCTTTTAGGAAGAAAGAAAGGATTATAGATTATTAATTTTTTTATATATATATATATATATATATATAATATATATATATATATATATATATATATATATATATATATATATATATATATACATATATATATATATATATATATATATATATATATATATATATATATATTTTATTATATATATAATATATATATATATATATATATATATATATATATATATATATATATATATATATATATATATATATATATATATATATATATATATATATATATATATATATATATATATATATATATATATATATATATATATAGACCTTACAGCCAAAGTGTATTAAGTCCATTTTACAAAATTTTACAGGAGGGCCTGTTGAAACTTTTGAATTCCTGTATTTTTAATTTCGCATTATAAAATTATATGACGCTTTGTTTTTAGAAATAAACGTTATGGACTTAACATATTTTTTATAATATCTGTAGTTTTTTTTACCGAATTTTATAGTTACCATTAATTATAAGTACTTAATACCATGTGGCTCTCAATTATCAGGTCACTATTGAGTGACATAATACTGTATTTGCGACTTAATACACTTTAGCTCTAAATGTTTTAGAGGATAATGGGACTTAAAGTTACAATTAAAACAATTCACTTAATAAAGTATTTTTTTGTTTATTTTGGAAAAAAGACATATTAAAAATAAAATGGGTAAAACCATTTAAAGTTAATTACTTTTAAATAAAATAAAGCTTTAAAAATCAGTTTCTTTTAGGTTTTCATATGGAAGGTTCTCAAAATATGCATGAAATTGTTGGGGCACCCATTTCAACAATGTTTTTAGGTCTTGATATTTTTTCGTTGATATGGGTTTTTTCTCTTGCCTTATCGGTAATAATTCAACCGCATTGTTATCAAGCACCTTATTTAATCGTCCGGATGTTCTTTGGATTTTTTTGTTAAAATCTATTATTTCAAAATCTGCTTGGTTAAATAATGCAAAACACCAGGGGGTTTTTCAAAAAATTTTATATAAACAAATTTTTACATAAGAAAATTCTGGGCCCCCTTTAAATGTCTTTTTGGAATTTTGGAAACGTGACCCAGAGTTATTATGTAAAATATTAAAATTTTTAAAGTCCGAAATGCAAAATCAGATTTTAGTAACGGTCAGGTTTCATTGTCGGTTCTTACTAAAAAAAAAATGTTAAATATAAACTACCAGATTTTTTTGATAAACTACCGTACTCCTCCCCATATCTATAAAAGCCATAACCTATGTTTTTAACACAACACCGATTGTTTTTGTTTACAATGGCTATCTCGTGAAAGGAAACATACTTTATAGTACCTACCTGAACATGTGTCGTTTAAACATGCGCGTGATAGCGCATTTTTCTGCTTCTGTTTTTGATTTAAGTTGTCGCTTATCACACCACTACTAGAGTTCGGTTTTGGATATGGTACCCCGCTTAATCGAGCCATGTTTAAAATTTTTTGTGCCCGAAATGACATTTTATTACACCGGTTTATGTACTTTAAGTAAAATGTACTTAAACTTATTAAAACTATCTCAAATCGCCAAAATATTGCACAAAACGAGAGCACAAAAACAAGTTGTAACGATACTTCCACTGGGAAAAAAATATTAAGTCCAAACATAACCTCACAATCATTGGACATAATACTAAATATGGGACTTAATATTCTGGTAAACTCCCTTAATTTAAAGCGAAAAGGTATTATAATCACTTAATATCGTATAACTTTTAAACAAAATTGGGCTTAATATTGGTTTTTAAAAATATATCTGGTAAACTAGAAACAATAGGACTTTAATACTGTTTGGCTCTAAGCCCAGATATATATATATATATATATATATATATATATATATATATATATATATATATATATATATATATATATATATATATATATATATATATATATATATATATATATATATATATATATATATATATATAAAGAGAAAGAGAGAGGGAGAGAAATTTTAGGATTTTGGATTCTTCTTTCTTTTTTAATTTAAATGAAACTTAGTACAGTTAGATGATTGACCAAAATCCATTTTCTGATGATAACTTTTGCTACTATTATGGACATGGCATGACAAATTTTTTTTATGCCCATGCAAAAAGTTTTTAAAAAGTCAAATATACCCAATAACGCTTGTGTTTTTTATATTTTTTCAAGTTTATTCATTTTCCCTTGCACGCAGTAAATTAATAGATAAGACAGAAGAAACAAAAAAAAACCTATAAGGCATATTTTGTTTAAAACAAAAAATTAAAATTAAAAAAATAAAAAAAAATTACCAGTGGAATACTACATTTTTTAAACCTGTACCTGTATCTGTACTTACGCCACTTATTAAATTCCTAAGTCCGTTGTTTAACTGTTACCAGGGTATTATTAAATTATCTCTGGCTTAAATTTTAATCCATTTCCTCTAAGCCTTTAAAATTTATCACACGATTTTTTTTTATTTACAGTCTTTAACCTGGAAACCAATATTTGTAGACAAAAACTTAATATGATTTTTTTAAATTTTTATTGGGGAATCCACTATTGAATTTATTCGTCCTGTATGTATATTTTTATTATTTGGGTTTCTTCTGAAATCTCAGATTAATGCTCTTGATTTATCTAAAACCTATGTGATGCCCTTCTTAAAAAACTTCTCTTCAATAGTTTATTCACAAAGCTTTGCGCTTTGAACTTTAATTTTTTTTATGGGCATAAATTTAATATTTTACCAAAAATACCTATGTAAAATAAGAGCCAAGTTTTTATTCAAACATCCCAGTATCTTAAATTACTGAAGCTTATTTGGTAAAATGTTTTTTGACACTTTTAAAGCAAATGTTAAAGTGTAATACATGGTGGAAAAGAAAATTTTAGGAAAAGCTAATAGCCCAGAAAAACGGAATTTAAAAAACTCTTGTTTTTCCTGGATTACCCAGTAATGCATTAAACAGCGAAACAAGAGGCCCATGGCTAAAAAAAGCCATAAATTTGACGAAATAAATATATCATTCCGTGTTTTCCCTAATCATTTGCTACCACTTTATTTGACCTTTTTTTGGCTATAATAAAATTTTTATATTCACTGTCGTGTTCCTGATGAATATCACAGACAATTTATTACGTTTACACCCCTTCAAAATAAGCCTTTGCAATAGAGAAACTCATTTAAATTCCAATACAATTTGCATATTTTGTTTCAGAAACCAGTACGAGACCGGCTGGAAAATGGATTCCTTCAGTCAGCTAGGCATCAGCCGTGTATATAATAAATAATTTAGTAAGTATAGAGTTTACGTCAGCATTGTCTATATTTTGAATGGAAAAAATGACTTATATCGCCTATATAATGTTTATGGTAATAACAAAGACCCCATAATATTAGTAGTAGTCCAGAACCAGAAAACAAACCATTTTGCCTCGCAATTCTTTTAAAATACATAGAATGACTTGAAATATTGACAGTAGGTAGGAAATAATCCAAGAATCAAAATCTATATTAAGCCTTTACTTGGGGTTGTTGCCAAACCATCTCGGAGTGGGGTTTTTTAAACTTTGACCACAGAAATTAACAGGAAAATAATTTCTAAGCAAAAAATGTTCTATGCATTTTTTTTTGTAAAATGCATATTTTTCGAATTAATCGTTATCGAGAGTTTCTTGTCGATAAAATTATAAGATTAAACGAACTCACCTAAGTGAAGTTTGATCATAATTATATGACCGCCTCTTCCAAATAGATCACTATGTAGTTCACTTTTCGCCGCCAGGTGGAGCCACGCATTCTAAAGTCAGACAAAAACACCTCTCGCTGTACCATTCCGTGCAACCCTGGATACTTCATTATTTTAAAGCAGTAACTGTTGCAATAAATTACATAGATCACGCTGGTTCGGGCAGGGAGGGAGTGATCTATTTGAGAGAGGCGGTCATATATATGATCAAACTTCACTTAGGTAAGTTCGTTTAATCTTATAATTATATTTCCCGCCTCTTCCTTCAAAAGATCACTATGTAGATGTTTAAAGTTAATATTGCAACAGTTATAGGAAAATTAAATAACACATGTAAGGGATATATTTTATTAGTTTGATAAATCCCTATTAATAACTAACAAATAATACAAACTGTGAAAAAAACGAAATTGTAATAAACGAATAAATGTTGATACCTCTGTTAACAGCTGCTGGCGAGGACGCATGCCTGGTACGTGTGCCGTAAAAACGTTTGTATTTATTCCACTTGTTCTTAATATCAGACGGATCCAACAACAAAAGTCTGGGCGTTGCTTTTTTGTACGGTTTTTTGCAGGAGAAACAGTTTTGACAGTTTGCTCGCTGTCTAAAACCAGAAGTCCTCTTTAAGTAGCAAAATAGCGTACTTGCAACGCATAGTTTAGGTTTGTTGTGGGAAAAAGGTAATACTAATAAAGGCTGGTATCTATTTGGGGCAGGGTTTTGATCCTAGCGGAACTTTTATTTCTATTTTTCATTTAATATTTCAATATTTTGAACCTCTATTAATGAAAATGTTTGTACTCTATGTGCTGTTATCAGAGTCATTAACATTGATAATTTTTGTGACAATATTTCTAAACTAATTGTTTCATTAGGTAACAAGTTTCTAAATAATCTAAAACTAAAAGACGGGTTCCATGTTCGGTGGTATTTAGGTAAAGGAGGTCGTACCTTAGCAATGCCTTTAAAAACCTTTGATCTGGTGATTTTCGCCAACTCGTGGAGAAATAAGCAATGCTAGAGCAGATTGTATTGTATTTAATGAACTGTAAGACATTCCCTTGTTGAACAAAGAATAAAAAAAATATAATATGTTTTGATTTAATTCATAGAAATTTAATTTCTGTTCGGTACAAAATTCCCACCATAACTTTAACCCGCTTCCATATTGTTTGATTGACAACTCTGTTAAAGATGAGATTGATATGTCAATTGCCTCTTCAGGTACCTTATGGACTATCATTGTTTGCCGGATAAAAGTCCTGCTTCCAGGGAAAGCTTCTGGTGCGGACATGGGGCGTCCTATTAATAGATAATAAATTGATATTGGGAAAGAAAGTACCGACTCTTTAACAAGCAATGATTTAAGTAGAGGGTACCACGGTTGGCTTGGCCAGCAAGGAACAACCACAATACCCTTAGCCTTATCTGTTAAAATTTTTTGTAGTACTTTAGCAACGAGTGAAAAGGTGGAAATGCGTAAAATTAAAATCAGTCCAAGACACTGTAAAGGCATCAACAATTTCTGGCTTTGGGTCTTTAAACCACAAAGCAAATCTCCTCACTTTGAATTAATTCTAGAAGCAAATGGGTCTATCTCTGGAGTTTGTTATACACGACAAATATTTTTGAATGCATAATTTGCAAGGTAAACCAGTTTCAGTCTCTATGAACAGAGGCTTCTGATCGGCAATAGAATTTTCTTTTAGCCTTTATGTAGGATGCAAAAATAAATATATTATGTCTTTCACACCACTGCCACATTTGTCTGCAAGGCTATTGAGATGTGGAAACTGAATTCCTCCCATTCGGTTTATGTACGATATGGCTGTCGTGTTATCAATCCGTAACAAAGTATCACAGTTCACAAGGTCCTTAGCAAAAACATTTAAGTCCAAAAATGCAGCCAGAAGTTCTAAATAGTTTATATGATATTTTTGTCTTTTAGACCAAAACCCCGTGACTTACAGCCGTTGCTGTAAATGCCCCAGCCCGATCGATAACTGTAACGCATACTAGTTTGAAACGTTAAACTGTGAAGAGTATTTTTACTAAAAATGATTTTTCCACCAAAAGGATCTGTTAAAACCTCGTTAGAGATTAGCATTTTATGATTATAAGATCCTTTAGATTTGTGTAAAGCTAAAAACATTGCTCTTCACAGTTTTTTTGTATAAGCCATATTTAAGAGCTGGACATGTCGCAACTAATTTGCCGATTAATTTTGCAAACTCCTGAATAGTGAACTTAGTACTGTGTAAGATTTTAGAATGTCTTTTAAAATACTGTGTTGTTTTTTTAAGGGTAAACTTACAGACATATTTATAGTATTATATAAAAACCCAAGTATTTTATTTCCCTGCATGGAACAGTTACGCCTCTTCTCTGAATTAGTTATAAATCCTAAATCTATAATACTAATAAAACTGTTTTCGTTGCATTAATATTGGATAAACATTCTTTATAAGAACGACCCATTAACAAAAAATCATCAATATACAAAAACCCATAAGAAATCCCGTTGCCGCAAGTAACATAATATAGGCTTCATCAGTTTTGTAAATAGATAAGGCGCTGTATTGAGGCCGAAAGGTAAACAAGTATATTCATAAATTTGTCGGGCAAAAACAATTATATATTTACGATGCTTTTTGTGTATCGGGACTAAGTGATAAGCATCTTTAAGATCTAATGAGGCAAGAAACATATTATTAGATAATAATTTTGTGACCATTTTATGGTCTTCCATTTTAAGTGGTCTGTTTAATAAACTTATTTAGTTTTTTTAAATTTAAAAATTTAAACTGAATGATCCATTAGGTTTGGGGTTAAAAAATATTTAAAAAAAAACTAATCGTGTTAAAAGGAGTATTTCTTTTTGGCCCCTAAATAAAGGAGACGTTTAATTTCATCATTTAAAATTTTTCTTCAATCAGAGACCATTTTAATTCATTAGGTACATATTTTTAACACGGATATTGAGAAAAGAAATAAGTAACCTTGTATCCATGATAATAAAAGCTATGTGAGGTTAGTGATTTCCAAGAACTTATAAAATATTTTTACCTGCCGCATTTATAAGCTACCTCTAAAGTGTCTATTGTTGGCCGCCCTTCATTTGGTTGGTCGATAAAATAGAGCATTCTCTTTCATCGGCCGGAGGTTCTTTCGAGACCTCCTGACGCTGTTTGTGCTGCTCTTTAGCACTGCCAGAACCTCCAGATTAAGTTTGGGTGCATTAGCAAGAGCTAAATTATTGGGAGGGGAATATTTTTGGGTATGGCAGCTAGTTTCTCAGGATCAAGGCCTTCCTGTAATATTTTGGACCAAATTTGAACAAGCTCATTGTTCAGGCCTTTTGTAGTACTGACAACAACTAAAATATTTTAGCTAGATGACATATAAAATTGTTAAACTTGTTAGCGGTATTCATAAAAAATAAAAAAGGTGCGGATGACTATGCCAAAACTCATTAACACTTTTTAATAAGATCTGTCAAGACTAGTTGGTCATAAATTAGTACAAAAATATGCCAAAACTCGTTAGCTATAAATTAATATGTAAATATGCCAAAACTCGTTGACATTTTTTTAAAAAGACCTGTCAAGACCGTTGGTCATAAATTAGTAAAATATGCCAATACTGTTAGCCATAAATTAATATAAAATATGCCAAAACTCGTTGACATTTTGTAATAAGACCTGTCAAGACTCGTTGTTCATAAATTAGTACAAAAATATGCCAAAACGTTAGCCATAAATTAATATAAAAATATGCCAAAACTCGTTGACATTTTTTAATAAGACCTGTCAAGACTCGTTGGTCATAAATTAGTAAAAAATGATGCCAAAACTTGTTAGCCATAAATTAATATAAAAATATGCCAAAACTCGTTGACATTTTTTAATAAGACCTGTCAAGACTCGTTGGTCATAAATTAGTACAAAAATATGCCAAAACTCGTTAGCCATAAATTAATAAAAAATTGCCAAAACTCGTTGACATTTTTAATAAGACCTGTCAAGACTCGTTGGTCATAAATTAGTACAAAAATATGCCAAAACTTGTTAGCCATAAATTAATATAAAAATATGCCAAACGTTGACATTTTTTAATAAGACCTGTCAAGACTCGTTGGTCATAAATTATATTAAAAATATGTCAAACTCGTTAGCCATAAATTAATATAAAAATGTGCAAAACTCGTTGTCTCGAGAATAATTCAAAAAATATGCCAAAACTCGTTGGCCATAAAATAATACAAAAATATGTCAAATTGCCAATATACATAATTATACTTCTCTGTCAAGAGAAGTTGACATCATATAAAATAAAAATAATTTTTATGCGCCAAAATTTTTAAAATATTAATCGAGCTTCGTCGTTATATTCCAAAACTCGTTGGTATATTATATACTTTTTAAAACAAATAGTGAGGTACTTACGCTCTGAATCTGATGGTTCATAACCACAACTAACCACAACTCACTGGAGAAGGCTTACGTATTTTTTTTTCCGTTTCCACTCCTTTTTAAGTCGCGCCACCTCCTTCGATAGCTTTTTTAACTGACTCGTTACCACAGATATCTCGTCATATGAAGTAGAATCGAATCATCTTCATCCGAAAAGACCCGTTTTCGAGACTTTTGCGCCCGTTTACTCATTCTGACATGTAATATACGAAACCGCCCGGGAGCGACGTGGTTCCACCCGCACGCAAAGAATAATGAAGTATCCAGGGTTGCGCACGGAATGGTACAGCGGCGAGAGGTGTTTTGTCTGACTTTAGAATGCGTGGCTCACCTGGCGGCGAAAGAGTGAACTACATAGTGATCTTGAAGGAAGAGGCGGGAAATATAATCAACGTTTTTAATTGGTTTTTTGCAAATAATTCAATAGCTTTGCATTTTATCAAAAAAACTGTGAATAGCAAAATTAAAACTTAAAATAAAAACGAATAAAATGTTTTTTTTTTGTAATTGATCTGGGACCAATACAAACCAAACTGTGGTTTGTTAAAGGTTAGCTGTTATTCATCAAACACAAACTTTTAGAGTTTCAAAGGCAAATAACGCAAAATATACGTATCTTTCTAGAAAAACTAATAATAAGTTCTTAAAAGCATTTGTAAAGACCTTTTTTTTAAGAAGATATGTATCATGAAAGTTTAGTGAGTTATAATTAGAATAAGGTTGGACCAAAAATTTTTGAGTGCAAAATTCTTCGAAAACAATCCTCCAATTACCACCCTCATTAAAATGAGTTGTACCTCCTTTTTCAATTCTCTTTATCTATGTATCATAAATACATTCTAAAATTTTAAAAGATTTAAATCGCTTAGTTTAAAAAAAATGAAGCTGCAAGTAAAAATCAAATTTTAGAAATTTAATAAAAATGACCTTTTTTTGAAAATAACCCGAAAACTAGGGGAGATACGTAAAATTTCTAGGATATCAAATTGTAGCTTTTTAAATTACAAATATTTTGCTTCTTTAAAATTTACTGTATAACGAAAATTAAGTGAGATATAAACTTTTAAAACGTGTGTGTATAGACAAGCACTACCTTGTTTCAGCTATTTAAACTTAACCCTTTAAAAAAGTAAAGGTTTTCAACACTTTTAATATATAGCACCTAATAGCTCTTGAAAAAAATTTTTTTAAGAACCTTTTATTTCAAAAACTGAAGGGGATATGCTTAAAAAACCAAATTTTCATTCATTCTAAAAGCATTTTTTCAAAAAATCCGCGGTTTTGTACTTTATTTGCATTGTAAGATTGTAAGGGGTGGGTTTTTGAGAATTAAAAAATTACAAAATTAAATTAGTTATACTTTTGAGCAGTCATATTTTTTATTTACAACTCTGTGACAATATGTAAATGTTTCTAGGGTAAACAATTTTTTTTATTGAATCAAAATAAGGGTTGATTTTCAAGGATTTAAATATATTAAATAATATTTTAAAGAAATAAATAGGTATTTTTTAATTTATATAAGCCTAATTTTATGTGACTTAAACTTTTATATGAAAGTTTTGAAGGTTTTTGCAACAATGGATAGTTTTCACCCCTAAAAAATTAAAAGCGACCTTTAGCATAATGGAGAATTTAAAGAGGAATGTTAGCTTAATCTTAAGTTTTCATGCCAAAGACTGTAATAAAATATTAATTTTTTAGGGTAAATATATTTTTTAAATCATATTAAGGGTTGATATTTTAGGGTTTAAATATTTTAAATAATGTTTTAAAGAAACAAAATGCTACTTTTTAAACTTATTTGATTCAAATTTTACTTAACTTAAAGGGTAGTTTTCACCCTTAAAAAATGAAAATACCTCATCGGCATAATATAGATTTTAAAGACAAGGATAAGTAAAGCTTAATTTCAGATTTTCATGCAAATCTATACATTTTGAAAAAATTGGGAGATTGCGCGTTTAGCTTCGTTTCTGGACTATAGGAGAAAGCTGAGGTTACAATCCAGCGCAGGCGGACACATTAATGGATACATAGCATGTTTAAAAATGTATCGGGTAAGTAGGTATTGGCATAATTAAACAAAATTTCAGGTGATCCGTGGGTGGATACAAAGGGGATGGCGGGCAGGGTTAAAGGTGGTGAAATTTTGTGGAAAAGGCCGTTATTAGTGCTAACTTCGCCTTTCTGACCACCCATTGTTAAACCTGTAAATGATTTAAATCCGAAGTGACGGACAGGTTAATACATCAGCCGGTAAAACGGGGTCAAAAGTAGCACTTTTTTGTCGTGTGTCTTTTTTTTTATTTGTAAGCCCTCTTATCTCGGTAATTATTCAATCAATTTTAACTTACAAGGTCTTATTTTAGTGCACAGCCCATGAATAAGGTAGTGACGTATTAAAAAAAAATAATAATACAAAATTAAGAGCCCAAGTAAAATTTTTAATTAAAAGTAGTCTTACAGAATATAAGGGTTAAGACATTTATTAGAATTAGATAAACTAAAAAAAAAATAAAATATTGCTGTAAAAGTTAGCCCATATATCTATAAATTTTAATTCAGTTTAAAAATGTCAAAAGAAGTAAAGAGTTTTTGTTGTGTTTATTTAGGAAGAAAAAATATATATTTAAAGTAAAAATTGAGACAGTGAATCACAAAGCAAGCTTATTTTCTCATTTGAAAAATTAGAAAAGTGTGTGTAAAATTATTTATTACCGATATATTATTACCTTATTTAGGCTTAAAGCACCAGAATTTAAAAACAAACAAAATAAGAACCCTTAAGTCAAAAATAATCGAATAGTTACCGAGATACGAGTGCCCACGTATAAAAAAGCGCTTCAGGCAAGTGATACAATTTGACCCACTTGCACAGGCCGCATTTAAATATTCTGGTATAGATTTCGGCACCCCGGCAAAGAGTGACCGCAAAAACAGCATATTTTTAGCCTATTTTCTCATCCTTGCCAGAGACCTTAAAAAAATCCTAAAACCATTCTGCATATGTCAAATTATCGGTAATGAAAAATCAGGCATCCTTTTATTTTTATTTTTTTTGAAAAATGTTAAAATCACCCTTACTTAGGGGTCAATAATATGATGATGCCAAACTGAAATATATGAATAATATTAAAACAAATAAAAGTAATTCTTATTGTATTTTTCTATAAAATAAAATCTTAAAAAAAGAAAATAATTCGTTTTTATATTAATGAGGACGTAGTACAGAGTGTAACATAAATATGGAACGCTCAAAATACTTCCCACACCGTTTATCCAATTTTTATGAAACTATGTACCATAGGTTCGAAATTACGCCGCCGGATCGAATGGTGAGCTCGGCGTCGTTGCCATATTTTCCGTTTTTCTGAAATCGAATGGATCTTCGTTTTTTTAAACGAACACCCTGTATTTGATTCAGTTTTTGAGTTCTGCTTAAAATTGTGTATACTTTTTGTATAAAGTATTTTTTTGTAACGATAACTGTTTCTGAAAGAATCAAGATTAAAGTAATACTTAATGTATTTTACCTACAAATACCTGCACATGTAGGCTTACCTGGAATATCTGATATTGTTAATATTTTTACAAAAATTATTTGCACCAAATGGATCATTTTTTGTTGAAACCCAAAGAATCGAAATTTTAATGATACTGGGTCATGGGGACAGAATGAGAACACAACAAGAAGTTTGTAATATTTTTAATGACAAATATCCTGACAGAAATCCGTTAACAAAATCTACTGTAAGCAAAGATTTTAAAAAATTCCGTGTATCTGGACACGTAAATGATGCTGCACACTCTGGCCGACCTAAAAGTTCATCAGATGGTGATATAAGGCTCTGAACGTTTTGTTGAGTTTAGAGGAAATTCCCCACCTTTCTACCAGAATACTGCCTACTAAAAACCGAAAATTTTCATCCCTACAAAATAAGACTGGTACAAGAGCTCTCAGAAGACAACTATGATAGACGCTTGCAATTTTGTGAAATTATGATGGAGCGCTGCGACGCCAATCCAGATTTTGTCCGCCAGATAGTCTTTTCTGACGAATGAACCTTTTCTTTAAACGGAACTGTTAATAGACATAATTGTCGTTATTGGGCCAGGGAAAACCCCCACTGGAAACGCGAAAATCACATCCAGTATCCTCGAAAAGTAAATGTTTGGGCTGGTATAATAGGTCGAAGAATAATTGGTCCATTCTTCATGGAAGAGACGTTAAATGGAGAAAGATACCTGCACCTTTTATGAAATGAAATTGTCCCGGCTCTGGTTCAACTATTTCCAAATAATCTTAAGTTGTGTTAATGTATTTTTTTTACTACTACACTCGCCTACGGCTCGTCCGACAAACTATCCCATTAGTAAAAAAGTTATACTTCACTTTATTATTTTATTATTTTAAAATGATATTTTAGGCAATAATCAAGCACCAAGTGACCAAATATGGTTTTAGCAGGATGGAGCCCCACCACACTATGCCCGTAATGTTCGGCAGTATCTAAATAATGTTTTTTTTGGAAGATGGATTGGACGTAGGGGCACAATCGAGTGACCAGCTCGGTCTCCGGATTTGTCGCCCCTCGATTATTTTTTGCGGGGCCCGCGTTTTCAAAACCAAACCCACTGACCTTGATGATTTAAAGTTAAGGATAGCAGCAGAATGTAGGAGAATTGAGGAAACTGACAGACTTCTAAATGTTTTACATGCTTTTACGCAGAACTAAGCTTATTGCCAGGAAGTAAATGAGCAACATTTTAAGCATCTGATTTAATTTTGTTTTGTTTATTGTTGTTAAGTTATTGCTTCCTGTATTGTATTGTATTTGTATTAATAGGTAAAATACATTAAGTATTACTTTAATTTTAATTCTTTTAAAAACTGTTATCTTTAGAAAAAAATACTTTATACAAAAAGTATACACAATTTTAAGCAGAACTCAAAAACTGAATCAAATACAGGGTGTTCCGTTGACGTTGAGCTGACCATTCCATCCGGCGTAATTTCGAACCTATGAGTACATAGTTTCATAAAAATTGGATAAACGGTGTGGGAGGTATTTCGAGCGTTCCATATTTATGTTACACTCTGTATAGTTGAAAGTCCACCCTTAAACTCGCAAAGGGGATTATCACCCAAATATAAAAAATCAAAAATTACTTGAAAAAATGTAGAATAAACTACTAGGATATTCTAAATTATAAGAAATCCAAATCGTGTACTTCCCACCAGTATCTATTTAAGACACCCCTGTAACGATATGGTAAACTACCCTCGAACGTGATAACATACGAAAATATCATAGCAATATAAGAAAACTGTCGAATATTTTATATTAGATTTTACTTTTCTCACGTTCGGGAGTAGTTCACCTCTACGTTACAGGGGTGGTTTAGTTATAGATACTGGTAAAAAGTGCACGATTTGATTTTCTAATAATTTAGAATATTTTAGTAGTTTTTCCTAGATTTTTCGACCATTTTTTGATTGTTTTCTTATTTGGGGGATGATTTAACCTTCTTAGCAAGTTTAGGGGTGGACTTTCAACTATATTGCGCCCTCATTATTACGACAATATACTATTTTCTAT
This sequence comes from Listronotus oregonensis, assembly GCA_019359885.1. Taxonomy (NCBI): domain Eukaryota; kingdom Metazoa; phylum Arthropoda; class Insecta; order Coleoptera; family Curculionidae; genus Listronotus; species Listronotus oregonensis. The sequence continues at coordinate 2,324 of JAHBCN010008969.1, read as the reverse complement.
TTTTGAGATTTTATTTTATATAAAAAATACAATAAAAATGGCTTTTATTCTTATTGATATTATTCATATATTAAAGTTTTGCGTCATTATATCAACGCCTAATTAGGAGTGATTTTCAATATTTTTTGAAAAAGCAAAAAATATGCTTATCTTGATTTTTCATTACTAATAATTTGACATATGCAAAATATTTTTACGATCTTTTTAAGATCCCTGGCAAGTGTGAGAAAATAGGCTAATTTGCGGTCACTCTTTAATTGATCGATTTTTAATTTCTTTGGCCAATTAATACGAATTGTTGAAAACAACACAAGAATGTTGGACGCTACTGAAACGCAGATCGGAATGTTGTCTTGCAGTTCACTCAATGGTTATATCTACTTAGCTGTCCGACACTTAGATTTAAACTTCTTTAGAGCTTAATATTAGATAGGTAAAAAGACGGATATATCACTGAGCGTCTTTTGGAAATTTGTTTAGTTATGTCAATACCTACTTACCTGACAAATTTTCATCATACCATTAATAACTACCTTTACCTCATGAGATAAGTTACTTTTACCACTTATAGCTACCCGCTGTACCCACTAGGGTATCCACCTGCGCGGGATTGTAACTATTGGGATTTAAAATTTCTGAAAAAGGAAGACCAGCCTTCTGTAGTCCGATGATCTGATACCTTTTAAACTCGCTAAGTTGCCGAAAATTTGATTTCTACGTATCCTTGGCATTATTATAAAAAACATTTAAAAACACACCTTATAAAAGTTAAAGACTCACTGTAACGTTAAATTTTATTTATACATTAGTTAGCAAATTAACATAAAGTCGCATAAAAAAATCTTAATCTAATAAGGCTAAAAATTTGGCTTTTGGCAAAATAAAATATAAACTAGTGTGGATTTTTCTGTCACTTAGTAAGTGTATAAATAGACAGGTCGGTTGTCGCGAGTTAAGAATTGGGTTTAGGGGTCGGTAATTAGTTTTCTCCATGTGAAAAAGATATGTCCAAGTTAGGAAAGTTGCTAATCTGGGTAATTGTTTCATATCACTGTTTCGGCTATTTCAAGAGATTTTTAAACATTTCTTTTACAGGTTACTTATATGGATACAATATAATAATAATTTAGTGGGGGAGCTTTAAAAATATGTTTCAATAATTTTTTATTAACAAATATATACTAATACTTACGGGATGGAGAAGTGAACAGGGGTGCTGGGCGGGGTTAAAACAGCAATAATCCAGCAGGAGATAAAAAGTATTTTACGTCATCCACGGAACTTTTGCTTTATAAAAATATAACCAAAACCGCAAAATTGCACAATAATTCATTGTTTATTATCGTACGGTTCATAAGAGGCGCCATTATAATTATATAATATGAAATATATTGCGATGTTGCAAACTCTGCCACGGTACTATTAATCTATGTCTATAAAGTGCAAAGTTAAAGAGAAAATACGACTGTTCAAGAAGGAGGAAAACAATAAAATTACATAGACTCGCGTCTAGAGAAACACCGCTGGCGAGCTTCTTGACAGTGTTGACACATGAAACATGCTTGATTATACAGGGACTCGGCGCGTAATTTGAAAAGTGGGCTTTTTCTAAATAATGCATTTAATGTAAAAAAGCAAATTATGGGTCTTTTCTAATACGTCTCTGCATTTTTAATTCCGAAATTTAATTGTGGAAAATAAAAAGCCGCTTTGCTAACCAGAACTACCATGACCGACTAGAACTTAGGGCTTTAGAATTTGTCTTAATTATTTGTAGAAGTTATAAACAAAATTTTAACAACGTATGAGTAAAAACCCGGGGAATATATAATTACACTTTTAAATAAATTTATAACTTCTACTATATCAAAAATTATAAAAAAATTATTAATGACTTCTATGTAGGGATAATTTAGACAAATTCAAAAGCCCTAAGCTCTAGTCGGTCATGGTTAGTTTTGGTTAGCAAAGCGGCTTTATATTTTCTTCAATTATATTTATATATTTGTTTTTAAAAAAATTATGAAACATGTTTTTGAAGCTCCCCACCGGATTATTATTATATTGTACCCATATAAGTAGCCTGTAAAAGACATTTTCAAAAATCTTTTAAAATAGCTGAAACAGCTACAGCTATATGAAACAATTACCCTAATCTGCTTCATACTTAGTAATAGAACTTTCTTTGTACATTACTTTAAGTTTCTTAAGTGAAAAAATATATGGTAACTGTAAGAGATACTGTGCCACATATGGCCACAATAATATGGAAACAAAGTAATTATTTTAAATAAATTAGGTCTAAAACTAGCTTTCTTAAAGTT
>JAHBCN010008968.1:0-36760 GCA_019359885.1 Listronotus oregonensis | reverse complement strand
TTTTTAAAAATTTTTTTTTTTTAAAATTTTTGCTTTTATGAACGGGGAAATATCGAAAATTTAGAAAAATTTTTTGGTGTAAATTTCCCTTTATATTAAATTTGCAACAAAATTTGATGGTAAGATATTTGGAATTATCAATGGGTTAAAGTTACTGACTTTTTTTGGCCATATTTTTATGATTTTTTAACTCTACTATAAAAAATATTGATAACGGCAATTATACTGAAAAATAGTGTTTGATATTTTAAGTCCTTCTTTAATTTTTTTTTAAGTAGTTTTAAAAAAAATCAAAAAAAAATAAGACTAAATAAGTCAGTAACTATTAACAACTGATAATACCAAATATCAAACTCATCCAATTTTGTTGCAAATTTGATGTAATAGCAAATTTACACCAAATTTTTTGTCTAATTATTGATATTTCATTTCGTAAAAGCAAAAATTTTAAAATAAATATTTAAAAGCCCGTAACTTTGTTGTTATTGACGATAAAAAAAGTCGATGAGGACTTTTTTATAGTATTTCAGCCGTGCTGCATATTTGTCATTTAACTTTTTTCTCTAACACTAATAGTTTAGCTTGAAAATGCAAAAAACCGAAAATTTGACATTCAAACCCTTTGATAAAGTCAAATAAAAAAGGGAAAAAAAAATTTGACCTAAATAAATTTTTTGTACCAAATTTATTGCTTAATAAGATCCATTTATTTATTTTTTTTTTAAAAATTTTTTACAGCTTGAAAGGGAAAAAAGTGGAAAAAACCCGTTTTCCTTGTTATTTAGAGGAAAATTTTTAAAGAATCATGGAGAATCTTTTAAAATAAAAATTTTTTTGACCCGCGTTTTTAACAAAAGCTTTTTTTGGGGCACTTCCCCTGAGATATTTTTGGGTGAGAGCACCTTCATCAAACAAATCACGACCTTACCATTTTCATTAAAAAAATTTGGTGTAAAAATCTACTGAAACTTTAATATATTTATAAAAAAAAGAGCAATTCATAGAATAAAAGGGGAGTAAAACATAAACTTTAAAAGGTTAAAAAAGCCTCTTTTTCTTTTATATCTTTAAAATTGTTTACCCCGTCTTGAGGGGGAATTTAAAAATGTGAGTCCCCGTCATAAAAATTGTGTCATGTCAAAATCCGTTAAAGTTTAAAAAAAATTAAATTATAAAAAAAAAAACAAATATTTAAGTTAACCCAACGTAGAAACCAACCAACATCGCAGATTCAAAAGGAATATAATTAGATAAATTTATTATAAAACATCGACCTTTTCTTCTCAAATACTTCGCCTCTGCCGGGATCAAGCATAATCATAATTTTTTAAATTTTCGCACTTCAGTTGGCGAGCGAACGAGATTTTACTGTTTTTTGCCGGTTCTTTCGAGTCGATGTGTACTTTTTGTATTCGTTTATACCTTCATGCCGTAGCAAAGATCAAGATTAATTTTTTTTTTTGTAAAATAAGCAGATTTTTAGTGAACATAAACACAACAACGGTTAGGGAAATTGAAAATTTGGGGTTCGGGGAAATTTTAGGTTCGTGTTTCCTCCGCATTCCTTTTTTAAAAGTGCTCATTCGGGGAAAAACCCTTTCGGGCAAAAAAGCAAGAAAATTTGTGTCCTTTCGGGAAAATTTTAAAAGGGATCAAAATTACAAATAAATTTTTTTTTTAAAAAGGGGTTTTTTTATAATTGCAAAAATTTGTTTTTATATTTTTAAAAAAACTCCGCAGAAGGGGGGGCATTTTTTAAAAAATGAAAACAAATGATTGTAATTTGTAAAAACACGTTGAATGAAAACTTATCTGGTTATTTTGATGCCCAAGTGAAATTATTTGAATATTTTCCCAAAATTTAAGGGGTTTAAAATATGACATTTTTAACGTTTTATCCAAATATTAACCTTTCGATGCGGAATTCTTTTTCGCAGTGAAATTTGGGATAATCCCAAAAGGCTCAGATTTAGCCTTTTTTTTGGAATACTTACTTTCTGGAAATTTAAGGAAGTGCTTCGACAAAATAAAAAGAAAAGTTTGATGATTTTGTCGAACAGATGGGAGATAAATTGCCTAAAAGTAAGTATGAAAAAAACAAGCAAAAAAAAATCAGGCTTAAAATCTGAGCTCGAATGGTATTTGGTGCCCCCAAAATAAAATTTTAAATCAATTGAACTCGAAATTTTATTTAAAATACAACAAAAAACCCCGAACCTAAATATTAATAGCAGAATTATTTCTAAAATTAAAAATTTATTGAAAATACAATACCTAAATTTTTCCCTTTTTTAAAACTTTGCAGTTTAACTTCTGCGGGCGTTTGTAATGCTGAATTTAAATAAGTGGTTGATTTTGAAAGCATGGTTGATTCAATATCCAAAATCTACCTGAAGGTTTGTCCAAGTTTTCGATGATGATCACTGTTGATTTTAAATAAGGTTTTATGGAACTTGATGGGGGAACCCGTTATCTTTATTCCCTCTTTTCATTAACCCCCGCTTTAGCTAAATTTGACACTATGCTGCAGGATAAAAATGATTAGTTTTTTTTTTATTTTTTGGGTTTAGACCAATTTTTTCAGCTGATATTTTTGTTCTTTAAGAATTTCATTATTCCTAAAAAACGTTTCACGAGGGTTTGTACTTGTCATCAAACGTCATGATTTGGGAAAAAAAAAGGGTTTCGTAGCTTTCATAAAATTCAATGCTGTTCACATTTTTAATTAAAGTACGTTTCAAAGCGCTCTTTAGACCACGTTCAGAATTGTTTTCTAAAAAAATTTTAATTTCCTTAGGTAAAGTAAGCTTAAATCAAAAATTCATTGGGCCAGCGTAAACGCGGATTCAAGATTCGCTTTTCCGCCTAAAAATATTTAGACTTAACGTTATTCTTTCTCAATTTTGTTGATTTTTTTTTGTTTCTCATAATGAAAGACCATCGAAATCCCCGATTTTTTTTGAAAATGGGTGTTTTAGTCGGCATAATGGAACAAGTAATTGAATATTAATTTTAGAAAATTTATTTTTTAAAGCCAACAGTGTTGGGGCCCCTTTTAGAAACCAAAAAGAAAAACCCGGAATATAATACATATATAACAATTTGCAGTTAATACCTGGGAAAATAGCAAGATATAACGATTTTGTTATTTTAAACTTTTTTTCCCGGTTTCGGGCTAAAAAAAAGGGCTATAAATTGGTTTATTTTTTTTAAAATTCTTGTACCGTGCTATCTTATACCCTGCTAGCAACAAACGTTTTCTTTTTACATGTTTCTCTCTTTTTGGTAATTTTATTTGTTAGTTTACGTCCTTTTAATTTCTTTAATCAAATTATTTATATGGATGTTATATAAAAGGGTTTTAAATGGATTTTTGAACATAAGAAGCAGAAAATACCATAGCCCTAACTTATAATTGCGGGGTTAGCATTATCACTTTCCCAAGTTTAAGTTTTAAAATATGAATAGGTACATTATTTAAATTTATTTAATAAAATTTTTAATTTATTTAATAAAATAAAGTTTATTTAAAATTTTGCACAAACACTCGCGTATTTATTTTAATGATGTGCTCATGAATCTTATAAAGAGGGCGTCCACGAGAGCATTGAAGAGTTGTTGTGGCTGCTTTATAATCCTCATTGTTTCTGATCCCATAAAATTTTCTTTTTGACGGTGGTAATGCCGACTCCCAAAGGGCCCTCAGCTACTCTCTACAGCATGCAAAAAAAAAAAGACATAAATTACATTTAATATGTATACCAATAACAAAACAAGAATAAACAAACTTTATCTCAAAACTGCGGGAAAATGGTAACGGGGAATTCCCGCATCTTTTCCAAATAGTCAATAAGGTTTAAAAATTATATTTTGTTCACCTTCTGAATACCGTCGAGGCATTTTACACAATAAAAATACGAAAATAAAAATAAAATCTGACGTTACTTTTGACAAAAACAATTTTTGACAAGTTTAAAAATCAAAATTCATAACCATATTTTAGGATATTATTATCGTAGCTTTAAAAATCAGCTGCTGAACGGCAGCCATGTTGATTTTAAGAAACGACCAACCTTTTTGACGTCATTATTTTGTTTTAATCTGTTTTTGATCTTTTTAATTTGTTAAAAAAGGTAAGGAAATTGATGACGAAAGTACAAACTCTCGTGAAACGAAGTATAGGAACATTTTTGTACCAACCTTTTGAGGTATCATTTTTCCAAAATCGATTAGGTGTTAACAAAAATCTATCAGTTGAAATATGATTGGGTCTGTGAGATAAAATTTTATAAAATAACCTTACTGGATATATGTCAGGGTTTTCTCCATTTTTATTAGCCATTTGCGATCGCAACACAGTTAACTCCTCATTATTAACTAATTTTTTCTTCTTTAAAATAGTGCACCTTACAGTTTGCTGCTTTACCTTCACGCCAAGCCAATTCGTATGCCACAATATGGAAAATTCCCTTCAAAAGGCCTATTGGAGTATTTTCATCCCATACTAATGCCATATTATCTATTTCACTTTTGGTTAATGCAACGAAACTTTTCTTACGCTTTGCCAAATCATTTTTTAACCTTTTTTGTTTAGAATTGCGAGCTTCACGGGCTTTTTTGAAGGCAGAGTCAGTGAAAGGATTAAAAATAACTTTAAACTTTTCAAAATACAAATTTTGTAACATTTTTGCCGTTGAATTCCACATGGTCTTGACAACATACTGCATTCCCATTTTTCTTTTTCATATTGTAACCTCAACCCATCAGTATGTTTGCTAAATCTTCAATCGGTTGCTTTCTGTCTACATCAAAATTTCGCTCTTTGCAAAATATGCAAATTGGTTACGAATTGATGATTGACTTTTGTTTGTATTTTTAGGAATACAATTTTTTAATTCTCTTTCTACCTCTGCCTCGCAGGTATTTCCTAATCGGGACATGATAAAAACTACTTCTGACAACGTTCTCCGACGTACCGCACGGTTTAACAAATAAGTTGCAATTGTTACCATGGTAAGGTACCAAGTCGAAATTTATACGATTTTTTTTATCCAGTTGCATTTCTGTTCCTTCTTTTTTAGCCGATAGCAAACTACGATTTTTGTGTTTTCTAATGGGATTATTGAGTGGAATTGTCGCTGTAATTTTTCGATAATTGAATTTTCCTTATGGAAATTTTACCATATAAGGGAAATATTTGTTATAAGAGTAAGACAAGTTATACTTTTTGTAAAAAAAAAAAAAAATAGTAATCATAGAATAATAGTTTTTAGTACATTGTTAAGATCCGTAAATACTTATAAAATGCAAAAAAATATTATTTCTATAATTCAAAAGGTTCTTCAAATACTCTAATTTAATTTTAAATGCCCAATATCTCAAAACTGACTTTTTTTAGTTGGCTTCTTACTATTCTAAAACCCCTTTTGGGAATTTATACTAATAAAGATATGACTTTCTTGTCTATGTTATTGTTAATTGATTTTTTTATTTGTTTCAGGTCGATGTTGATTAGGATAGAGGCGACCATACTGGTCGCCATATTGGCCATACTTAGTGTGCAAAGTGCAAATAATTTATTTACATGTCCAAGCGGTAAGTAAAGTAAAATTTACACGATTAATTTATTACAATGCTCTAAAGTAGAAATAATTGTAAGTTTCTGAAATACAGCACAGAGCGTGGTATTTTTAGTGAAACATTTTTTTATTTTTCTGTTTTCGCTTCAAACAAATAATTTAATTTCTTTACAGTTTTTACTCAAAAAATGACATTTTAAACAATTAATCTTCGTGAATGACATTGCTTTATTAACTTTTTAAAAAATACATAAGCTGAAACCAACATTTCTTATACAGATGATGTAATATCATAAATTAACAATGAAATCTTAAGAAAAATCATTACATGTTGGTATTTTGTTACTCATCGTCTAACCAATCATTTATTTATTCTGCATATTGCAAAACACACAACCAGTATCATTAGCAACAATTATTAATTTATAGGTTGGGTTTTACTCTTGTATTTACTACAATACGACAGTCTATTACATAAAAACCTTTCGTGTTATACAAACAAAATAAAGGTTTTACAGAGTGTTCGCCTTGGCTTGGTGTACTATATTTATTTTGCTTCAAATACGTGTGCTTAAAAAAACTGAAAGAAAATACTGGATGGGAGAGGGCCTCTTCAATCTCGACCCGAAATTGAATTAAATATTAGTTGAATATCAAAATACAGTTAAATTTCTTTCCAATTATCTGCAAATATGATAACTGCAACACACTTTGTTGATAAACCCTAAAATATTGTTACGAACTTTAAGAACACGTATCCAGTGCTCTCAAGAATAGGACCCTAAAATCCAGGCAAAAGAACAACAAAAGATCCCTATCTTGAAGATATAGTAAAACTTAAAACAAAAAAATTCGAATATCAGAAAGTAGCTTCAAAGTTTCTGGGATATAAAAGGTACTGGGTCATATGGGACTCTTTGGTAATGAAAGATGGACTATTGAAAAGAGTATCGAAAAGTTCTGACGGCAAAAGCCATACCTATCAGACAATACTACCAACCAAAAGAATTTCAGAAGAATTGCAAGCATTGCACAATGGTATATGTAATGACCATTTTGGAGTTATGAAGGCTCTTGAAAAGGTTCGAGAAAGGTTCTACTAGCTGGGAAGTCGTGACGATGTAAAAGACTGGTGCAGAATTTGTAAGAACTGCGCCTTCAGCAAGGAACCTAAAACACGAAGCAAGATGAAGCCATGCAATGTAGGGACACCTTTTAAAAGAATTGCCTTAGACATAGCAGGACCACTTCAAGTAAGTAAATCTGGCAATCACTATATCTTGGTAGCGATGGATTACTTTAGCAAATGGCCGGAAGTCTCCGCAATACCAAATCAAAAAGCTACCACTATTGCCGACGTACTATTTTAACAATGTATTTGTCGATATTGAGTGCCAACAGAAATACATACTGATCAAGGTAGAAACTTTGAATCCCATTTATTCAAGAACCTCTGTAATCTCCTGGGAATCTATAAAACCAGAACCACACCTCTTCATCCCCAGTCAGATGGAATGGTCGAGAGATTTAACAAAACTCTTGATAACTACCTGAAAATTAAAGTAAATAATCAACAAAGTAACTGGGACAACTGTATACAGCCATTTTTACTGGCCTATCGCTCCGCAGTTCACGAAACAACTGGAACGTCACCTGCAAAAGTCATTTTTGGAGCGGAGTTAGGCCTTCCAGTTGACTTACTTACTGGACGACCATCCACCAATGAAGAACCAGCAGAAGATTATGTAAGTCAGCTCAGTAAACAGCTGCAAGAAATACACGAAGGGGTTCGTAATAAGCTGCCTATTTCTTTATTGATTTTTTTTAATTTCCACGATAACTTTTTTGTTTGAAAATTAAGCAAGTTACATTTGGGCATGTTTACTCTGAATAAATTCTAAGGGCTTTACTTTAAACATGGACAAATTTAGCCCGCTTAATTCCCAAAGAAAGAAGTTTGATTGTTAACTGGAAAATTTAGTCGATCATAAAAACGATGAACGAGTTGTATTTGTTCAATTATCAACATCTTCAATAATACACCTCTACTAGTTTATTATGTGTTAAATAATCTTTTACATATGTAACACAAATAATATTTGTCCAGTGTGTGGACATATTTTAAGGTCTATTTTTATTTTTTTAGAAGCTTAAGACCTTCACAAAAAAATATTTATTGTGTTCTATGAAGCAATTTTTAAAAGGGTATTTTTAGTAACTTTTAAAATATTTTCTTTGTAGTTTTTGAGTCTTCAGGGTTTCTAAGCTAAAAATTCAAGCTAATTAAGGTTAGATAATGATAAATAACAAAAAAATATACCATAAATATACCACTAATATTTGAATATTCTTGTTGTAAGTCGTATTTTTTAAATAAGCAGAAAACTTTTGTTAGTAATACTTTTTTTGTTTCTGTAAGTTTATTTATCCTTCTGTATCTACGGACATACTGTTTATATGTCATAGTCAAAGGTCGATATGCAGTCTTTTCGCGAAATGACTGGTTTATCCTAGGTTTGACCAAAGCCTTCGAGCTAACCCCGAAATAAATTCCAATTTAGACCCAAAGTATTTTTACTCAAACCTAGGAGTTCTTAACTTTTCAGTCAAACGTCGAAAGAAAAATAATCTGTTTCGGGCTTTGCCTAGTCGATTCTAGAAGCGACTGACAGACTCAGTTAAACGTCGACTATCTTGTAACAAGTTTAAATAAGTTTATACTCGGTTAGTTGTGGTTGTTGTAAATGTAGAAGTCTGACGTATTGCAATTCTAAATGTCATAATGCCTCACCATGTCTGAATAAAGACTATTTTTTTATTTTAACCATCACAATATATCAACAAAAACATTAAAATAAAAAAATCGTTTAATTACATCTAATTTAACAAACTGAGACTTTCTTATACTTAATTGAAGTTTGACTGGTCAAACTCCGATTTCATTAAATTGAGTTTTGACGTTTACCTGACCAAAGTAGTTTCTCCTAGGTTTGACGAAAATTCTTTAGTCAGAGGCCGAAAAACTTCATTTGTTTGGGCTTTGACTAAGACTTCAAGTCAGACCTGAGGATTGACTAGTCAAACCTAGAAACGCCGGAGCTTCGAGGATTGACTATAACATATACATATATTTTGTCGATATTTATTGCGAATAGACTTTAAACACCCTGTAGATGAAATATCCCGCGGCACATGAACAGAACGTACGTAAAGAACAACATTCCTCCAATATCTTAAGCGTTACGCAAGAACACAGTTGCTGCTCGGGCTGTTAATATAGTCACTTACGATCGGAAAAATTATTACCTACCGGGACATTAATGGCCTATGCAAAAGAGCTTATGTTGGAAGAAGAAAAAATATTGTGAAATTCATGTAATAATCTTTGGTTATCGACGAATCTTCTTGTACTACTTTTCAAAGTATTTATTAAATTTGATAATCATTAAAAATTTAATTAGTATTTCGATAAATTAGTTTTAGAGCAGGATATTTTGACAGAAGCACAAATGAAGTATAATATAGAGAGTGGTTAACTTTATAAGCTGACATCTTTGTTGTTTAAAAAAAAGTTTTGTTTGTTGAATTAGCGACATAAATAAAGATTTTTTAATTTTTACTCAATACTTAAATCTTACTACACTGACAAGGCAATATTCAAAGATATCAGAATTGAAAAAAAACTCATAATGAAATGTTTTACTCGATAAAACAATTCACAAAAATAGGGAGTTACTTATATTCATTAGTAAACTTCATAACTGTTGACTTTGGGTATAGAAAAATAGTAAGAACTCGATGCAGAATTCAAAAATTTAACAAAAAATAGGATTTTTCTACAAGCGTACGGAAAACTATACTTTTCCGCACTAATCTGCGTGCGGAAAAGTAAAATATTTTAGTTTTTTGAACATTAATTAGTATCTAATTATAAAATAACGCATAATTTTGCTTTAAATAGTTACATATTTGAAAAAACTGAATTTTGCTATAATTTTGCAGTCTTTTTATAACATTTATTAAATAAAATAAAATAATTCTAATTTACCAAATGTAAGTTCATATTTTTAATAACTCCTTATTAATTATCAAAAAATCAAAGATTATGTGGTACTTTTTTTTAAACAAAATTAATAACGAAATTAAAAATGCGAAGTACTTGAATCGTACGTGCTTTTAACTAAATCAATTAACTTTTTTTGCATTTTGTACCTGTTAATGGTACTTTTTTTAAAAAATCTATTTGTATTGTTTTATTTAAAGTAAGTGAAAGCACAAAAATATTTAGCCGTGGGGAAAGGTATGCGGGTTAATATCTAAGTTTACTTATTAGGGAAATTTTTTTTTTTTTTCTACCAAAAAGGACATTTTTTGGAAAATTCGTAAAAAAAAAAGTTTAGGCGCATAAATTTTTCCAAGTTGGTTCCCCAGCCCTTCCAATTTAAAAAAAAAGAAATTTTTAAGGGAAGGAGGAGAGAGGATAACGTTAATTCGAGCTAAAAAAGGCACATTTTTGCGATTTTTTTTTGATGAAAATTTATTTATTAAAACTAGCGCTAAATATAACATTCGAAGAATAACCCCTGTTACATAAGTTTAAAAAAAAAATTGAAACTACTTGTTTCTATCCAAATAAACTTTTATTTGTTTTAAACTTATTAAATTATTAAATCAATCTATGCTATACAAAAATAATTGAATTTATTGCCGCTAAGGGTCCATTTTCTTCTTTGGTTCGTAAAATATGCCTAACTGGTCTCATGAGGTTTTGTACATCATGTATATTTATTTATCTTTTTTTTTAAGCGGAAATCGCAACATTAGTGCATTGCGCCGTGAGGTTTAAAAAAAAAAGGGAGTAAAGGAAAAATATCGTCATGTACTCAGATAGCCAAGCGGCCCTGAAGGCCATCATTCCCCAAAAGTTAATTCCAAACTAGGGGGGACTGTATACAAGCCCTGGAAAAAGTGGCCCCTTTGGCAAACAAACTTCGGTAGCCTGGGACCAGGCCACGAGGGCCATCCAGGCAACGAAGAGGCCGACGCCCAAAACCAAAAGAGGATCAGCCGCGGAAATGATAGGCCGGGAGCCTTTTTTGGGGAAAATCTCGGCAGGTCTTTTAAAGCATCTATTAAGAGTTGGATAGACAGACAATTTTAAAGCTGGTGGGTACAAAACCGGGACAACGACGGGAAAAAAGCGTTCATTAACCCCCGCTGGCCCCGTTTACATCGGACCTACTGAGCCACAGCCGAAAGGGCCCCGTAAGGTTAACGGTAGGTCAACTAACGGGACTTGTAAACTAAAAAAAGCACCGGAAAAAAGAATAAATCTGGTGGAGGATAGCCTGTGTAGGTTCTTCCGGGGGGCTGAAGAAACAGCCTTACATGTGTGGTGCCATTGCGAAGCACTATGCAGGCTTAGGTTTACTAGGTTTTGGGGGGGAGAAACCAAAAAACCCGGGAAGTTATATTTTGGGTGGCCAGTGTCGAGACTCTGGAGTCTAGTTAAGAAGACGGGCTTGGACAAGGTACTCTAATGAACGATAGGAGAAACCACAATAAATCTGGTAAGGTTGCAGTGGGGAGGTCATTTTTTTCCATCTCCGCTCAAATAATCTAATCTAATCTAATTAATCTTACTTTTTGGAAGATTCGCTTCGTTTCTTGTTGATTCGTGCTTCCCAGCCGTTATCGTAGGGGTTTCCAGGGGCCCAACGAGCCCAGAAAGTTTCAATTTTCCCTTGGGGGGGATTAAAAGGGGGTTATAATCCTGGGCATTTCCGGGGAAATTTCTTGCTTCCAGCCAGTAAAGTGTAGCTCTGGCATAATGTGCTGAAAAACCCGATCAGGTCAAAACATAAAATTTTCCCTCACCGTGATGTACGTTGATAAAATTCAGCAGTTTAGTTAAACAATCTCTGATGCAGACCTCGGCATTCACGCCTCTCCTCTTACACAACAACAAAAAGGCCTATATGCACCTTTTTCTGATAGGGGCACCATACCAATCCTTTATCTGAAAACTTAGCTTTGGCTTTATATCTAACTTCACTTGAGGTTTCTTCTATATTGTCGGTGTAAAATCTATAATTTCCAGGTAGTTCTGCATGGCATGGCATATTGGGTTCGCAGACTTTGGCGAACTTCTTGACGACATAAATCAATAATCAAAGTGGGGCCTATGATCCAAGGGCATGGATATTATTTAAAGTTTAAAAATTCACCCCTCCAAAAAAACTAACACTTAAGGGATGCCATACCAAGAATTTAAAGTCGAACGATGTCTATCAACCCCCAAAGCCCGGCGTGGGTCCTATATAACATGAAAAAAACCCCCGGCTCCATGTCTGGAGCACAAGTAAATTACTAGCGGATGCGGAGAGCTCGCAAAAAAATATTCCCAGACGCGAGAAGCCCCCCAAATCGACACGAATGCCTTGGCGCGATTGTTGTTGTGTAGTTTTTGCCTACTAACGGGCGTCTCAATATTGTTTATTACGTTAGATTATAGAAAAATCCCAAACAATTAATAATGTATTACAATGTTCGTTAAAAAAAAAAAAAAATAAGAAAATTAAAAAAACTGCAAAATTTTTCAAATCATCACCAATAAAAATATTTTAAAACTAGTTGTTTATGCAAAAAAGTGTGTTAACTTAGCTTTTTTTTTGCACGGGCCGCTTCGCTATATAATTATTCAATTTTTTATTTGGTATCAATTTTTCATAAAATATATTTTATCAGAAATTAAAAAACCTAATTATATCCAATAAGCATATTAATAAAGCGAGTGTCATAAACTATGTTTGATAATAAAATAATTATAATAATAATTTGGCAAAAAAAATTTGAATTATACGGTGTTCACTTTAGGCACTAGTGTGTAATGTAAATTACTGGGGCCTTTTTTTTTTTTAACCCCCCCCCAGAAATCGTATAAAAACATGCCAAATTAAAAAAAAATTTTTTTTGATTTATCACTTTTGTTAATTTTGGGAAAAAAAAGCCCCTTTATCCCAAAAAATAACCATGATCGCCCTTTTCTGATTCTCGGGGGCCGGGGGCGGTCATGGTTGGTTCTAGTTAGGGGTTAAAAAAGGTTTTTTTTTTTTCCCCAAATTTTATTTTAGGCGTGATAAATCACTAAAAGTATACCTACAAATTGAAAATAAAAAACCTTTTCCCTCCCCCCAATACCTTTTGGGGCCACTTCGACTGATGTCGTAAATCGTTGTGTTTGGGAATACTTTTTTCAAGCTCTCCGCATCCGCTTAAAAAAAAAGCCTCAATAGCGATCATGACATGTTTTACCTTTAATATTTTTTAGGAAATGATTGATGGGCACTATTTAGATTTTACATAATATAATGACTTTTCGAACATTCCACTAGTCCAGTAACTGAAGACCTGAAAGTACCAAAGCTGTAAATAAATCTGTACAGTTTTTTTTTTGGCGCAATAGGGTTTTCATAAAATGATATTGATAATGTTTGTTTTGTAAAAATTAAAAGTAGAAACACAATTAAGAAAAACCCTGCTAAATAACACGGAAAATACAAACCCCTATTTTTTCTATTTAAGGTTTAAATTATCATTGTAATTTAAATAGCCCGCCACTCCCTAACCAATCAAATTCAACATGGATGCCAAGTCTTTGGAACTATCGATATCGACAATCGTATCGATTTTAACGAAATTTTAAAAATGCGAAATTTTTTTAGACGTTAACAAAAAACACAGCCAGACTACCTAAATAGTTTAAATTGAAAAAAAACATAAAAATTTAAACATCAAAATGGTTCACAAAATAATAGGCATGTCCTTTGGGCATTTTCTCAATACCTAAAAGCAGCACACCAGGCTTTTCTACTATCGTCTTGTTTGAAGAGAAAAGAATTTTTTGGGAGATCTAAACTCGGCGCTTCTGGTTTCGCAAATAATAACAATACACTTTTTTCCATTTGAATAAAATAACGGAAATTTACCGTAAAAGGGTTCATATCAAGGAAAGTTTGGCGATAATAATACTATAAATAAATTGGAATATTTGGAAGAAAACACTATTTACAAATTAGAAATTATTAATAAATTAGAGTTACAGGTTATACAGGTTGACATTGAAAAATATGACAATTGAAGAAACGCCAACTTTGTAGATGTGGCGCATATCGATAATTTGAGGACAGGCGTATCGAATAACAAAAAGCTGACAACAAAGAAAGAATTACAATAGAAATTTAGGCGTGATCACGCCCACAAAATTAAAATTTAAAATTGATTTTAAGGCTTTTCCCGGGGAGGCCAAAAAAATCGGAAAAAAATATTTTTGGCCTTTATTTTTTATGTGGCTTTGCAATAAGCTAAAAAAAAATCATGAAAAGCCTATTCTTAGGTCTTGAAAGTGCTTTCGGCGAAAAAAAATTTAACGATTCCGACGTGGAAACCCGCTGAAATGGCCCCCCAAAGTCTCAAAAATCAGTTTCCGCAAATATCTGCCAAATATGCGAATTAAATTTTGTTAGACAAAAATGAAGATCACCTCGAAATCTAGAAAATGGTCCTTACCATATTTTCACAATACCAATATTTTCCGCAAAAACGACCGTCGAAAAATCTATAACATTCCCCACTGGATAAAAAGTTTTTATAGTAGGCTAAAATGCAAACATGTTTTTATCAAAAAGCAAAAAAAAAAGGTAAAAATTTTTTTGGGTCAGTAAACACTTATAAGGTCTCATTATAAAAGAAATGGTACAAACATTTTTTTAAAAAAATAATAAATTAATGAGATACTTTTAAAATATTGTGGAAAAAAGCTTTGTCCGTTTTTAATATTCTAGAAATAAAATCGACCCAAACTTATATGCAAAATGGGTTTTCCCTACGATGAACTTTGAATAAATTAAAATGTACATTATTGCCCGGTACTGGAACAATTCTTGCCCTTATAAGTGAATCCATAAAGATAACGGCATTCTAGCGGTAGAGCGGCGGCTGTAATGAAGGGACATTTGGGTCCCGTTACCTCAAAAACTATCGATTTTTCGAAAAAAATTATAAAGATCATTTTTATAGATTACAAGGCGATCTTCATTTTTGTTTTAACAAAAATTCTTTAGTTCTCATATTTTGGCAGATATTAGCGGAAAACCAATTTTTCGGGCCTTGAGGGGCCATTTTTCCCACCTGTTAATATTGAACAACTTTTTTTCGTTTGAAAGGAGAATTGCGCCACAAGGCAAAACTGTACAGATTTATTTACAGCTTTGTCCCTTCATTTACTGGACCATACCAATTTTTAGCTATATGCAAATTTTTGGAGCTTCACTACTATTTTCAGGATTATGTTATAAATTTTAAACACATATTATTTCTACACCCTGTATTAATTAATAATAATTGCAATAATTGTAATTAACTTAGTAGGAAATACATCGGTAATGTAGTCAAGTTATTCACCTTGATGGATATTTTTGTTATGGCAGATTTTATAATAGAAATCGTTTGGTATTTTTACGTTGGTGTATATCCGAAGAATTTATAAAAATGTCAAGGTCTCCAAAACAACATAAATGGCAACTTGCATCTAATAAAAAAAAATATGGAGAATTTTATTATAGCTTATTATATAAATCATATAATAAGTAGACATAACTATATATTTTGGTAATTTACATAAATACTATTATTTATTGGACATTTTTTTTATTATTTCTATACATAAAACTACACATGAAAAATGCTTTGTAATATTGTATTAATATAAAAACACCAAATAGTCTGGTCGAGAAGTGTGCTTCCTGCGAAAAATAGTTAAAAATCTGAGAAAGGCGTTTTAAATATATTTTTTGTCAATAAAAATTACAATAATTGTTATTAACAAAAAACGAAAAAAAATAAAAAGTCATTTTGATTTTTGATGAACTCAAAAACCATATAGTCCAGTAACTGAAGACCTGAAAGTACCCAACGCTGTAAATAAATCTGTATAGTTTTTATTTGTGACGCAATTCTTAGGTCTTCGCGGATGCTTCGAGCGAGAAAGTTTATCACGTTTCCCGACGCCCCAGTCACAAAATAATTTTTCCCGAATATCTGCCAAAATATCCCCAATTAAAAATGTTTGTTTAAACAAAAATAAAAGGGAATCCCCTGAAACCCTAAATGGTCCTTCCCAATTTTTTTCGCAACACCAATATTTTTCGCAAAAACGGCCATCGAAAAATTCATAACATTTCACACTGGGTAGTAGTTTCTTACTAAAAAATGCAGATGGAAAAACAATTTTTAAAAAAACGCAAAGAAAGATTGGGGAAAAAAAATTTTCCGGGCTTATTGAACAGTTGCTAAAGGTCTCATTATAAAAAAGAAATGTTAATAACAAGTCATTTCCTCAAAAAATATTAATAAATTAATGAGATACTCTCACGAATTTAGGTATAGGTATTGCTTTACAATAAAAACCGTTATCATGTACTTTTAAATGGTTTTTGGTAAAAATATTTTGGATGTATAATAATCGAGATATTAATTTTCAAAGTTGGCTACTTTAATTGTTTTTTTTTTATAATTTTTAATGGTTTACAAAAATAATAATTAATTAAAAACTTACATAAACTTTTATCCAACTAGTACTTTCAAATTTCCATTCATTAACATTTTTTACGTTGTTACTTAGGAATAAATTTTCACCTTTTTAATCAGATGACAGCCGTAAATTCGGGAAATTTATTTTTTGAAACCCACTCTTTATAATTACAATGTTTAACATTTTATATTCTATTTTTCAATATTCTAGAAAAATCAGAATGAACCTAATTTTATAGGCAATGATAGGTACGGATTTTCCCATTGCAATGAACTTTGAATGATCAAAAAATGTATATAATTGCCCGAGTAATGGAACAATTCGTCCGCCCGCTTATAGACCGAGCGCTAGCGGCAGAAAAAAACAAGACCGATTTTTTACAGGCTGCCTTTGATACGGGTGATATTTATAGCCACAAGCTATAGATAGATGCACCTATTAAGTTCCGCAACGTGTTAATTCATATATAAACTTAACTTTAATTAGCAAAAAAAAAGAAATTAAAACAACTTTACAGTCCCTTTGTTGAAGCATAAGGTTAAAAATTGGGCAAAAAAATCCACAAAAAGTTGCAGGCGAACCCGACGGTTTTTTCCAGAACAAGAGTAAAGCATACTAATGCTAGTTCGCAAAAAATCGTGTAACTAAAAACACTTTTTTTTCAGTCTGCCAAGCACAATTTAGACTAATGTGTGGGATGAATTGACAATTTTCACAAGGCAGACTGTTTCTTGATATTTAAAAATTGATGCATAAAAGTTAATTAACAAATTTTTCACAGTATTTCAGAACAATTTTTTACAGTGTAAAAGTTATTTAAATATAAGCCTCACAGTTCACAATATTGAATAAAACAAATGGCAGCCTAATACGATGTATATATATAACTGCAAAACTATTTTTAATTTGCAAAATAAAAGTAATGACTTTTAACGATGTGACTTGAAGGATTCCAATTTTTTTTAATTGTGTTTTTTTTATACTTTTCCTAAAATTAAACAAAGCCTACTTTTATTCGCTGGATATTTTTGCAACGGAGTCACTCAATTTCGCGCTGAAATTATTACAATAATCCATTTATATGCCGAGACCCGGTTATTGTCGGCTTTTATGGTGAAAGACCGTTAACAAATTCATATGTAGTTATACTGTTATACGATAATACAATAATATAGTAGCTACATTAAAACTATTATGATTCATTATAAACGGCTGTGCTGTTGGCATCTTATTTATTTAGTAAACGACCCCTTTATCTATTTGATGATATTTTCTACATACCATAACTTTGTTGTAAGAATAAGCATGCCTTAAGAAGATTCCGACTCCCCATTTGGTTTAAAAAGTATTTTAAAAAAATGTGGGAATGCAAATCTGAAAAGGCGTTTTAAGGGTTTTTTTCTACCAATAAAAATTGCAATTGTTATTAACAAAAACCGAAATAAAAAAGACATTTAGATTTTTCATAATAACTCAAAAACCATACGAGATAGCGGAAATTGCAAAAATGATTCTTGGGAGGAAATTTTCGATAAAAAAGTCCCGACTTCCGGAGTTCTATTTCCATTATTTATAATTTTATTTAACGCTGAAAATGAGCGTCTTTTCGGTTGCGCTCTCGGCGTTAAAACCGAGTAAGTCACACTAAATAATTTTTTTTTAGGTTTTAAGTATTAATTGAATTTTTTCTTAAAATTATAGTGTATTAAGAATACTTTAAAGAATTTATTTCGGTTAAAAAATTAACTTAAGGATAACGACATAATAGGTTTAAAAAAATTTAATCCTTTGTTTAAAATAATTTTATAACTTTGACAATAAAATGAAAAATCAGAGTAATATTTTTAAAGTTAGAAAATTATGATAAACAAAGCATTAAATTTTTTAAAACTTTTATGGCGTGATGTTGTTAGATATGTATTTGAGAATAGCTCCACAACGCGAAAAATGTATAAGATAATTATTCAAACTTTTTTTTAATGTACATACAATAAAGACGAAAATTCAAAACAATTTTGGTTAATTACCAGTTGTTTAACTTCTTGAAAAATTAATTTTAAGTTAAATTTTTAACGGAAATAAATTCTTTGAAGTGTACTGAATACACCATAATTTTTAAAAAAACAAGTAATAAATACCCCAAAAAATTATTGTGTGTTTTTTTTACCGTTACCCGTAGGGAAAGGGGTCTTACGGAGAAAAGGGGTACTTAATATTGTCTCTCGCCTGGCGGGACAGGTTTTTTAATCTAGTTTAACATGAAAATATAGGTTACTTTTGGAAAAATGCACAATCTATTGAAAAAAAATCATCGTGGTAATAGATTTTTTTTATGAAACCTGAAAGCCTTGCTCTTTTAACGTTTTAATTTTTTGTTTAACTTAAAGCCCCTTTTTTTAGAGGAATTTAAGATTTACATTGGGACATTTTTTACTTGGTTTACGTAAAAAGGAGGTGATGTGATTCTTTTTGGTGCAATGTAGTTATAAGTAAAATTTTTTAAAAATTTCTTTAAAAAAAAAATTTTAGGGAAATTACAGCAGATTATTAGTACATATTAAAGAAAAATCCAAAACGGTTTCAGATTTTTTTTTTAAAATAAAAATTGGTCGAAAAATCGTAAATATTTTAATAATTAATAAATAAAAAATGTGAGGAAATTTTTTTTAAAATTTTGACCTATTTTAAAGTGAAAAATGTCCAAATATTTAAAAAAAACATAAGTTCTTACTTAAAATACTTTTGAAACACTGATGGGGTTTAAGACAAGATTTTTGTTCACCCAAAATTTGTTTTCCCCCCCAAAATGCATGAAAATTGTGTCTATTTTATAACTTTCAAACCGAAACAAACACCAAACTTTATTAATTTAATTAAATTTTTTTAAAGATAAACTTTACAACATTAAGGTATTACATGTAATTCAAATAATTAAAATATGACTTGAAAATAAACACATAAGTAACAAAAAATTTACAGGTTAGGATTTAAAAATTAAATCAAATAAAAAATGCGCAATGCAGTAAACTTTGTAATTTTTTGGGATGGAAAAAAAAAGTAAAAAAAAACAGTTTATTTCTTAAATGTCTTCGGGTCCGTTTGGGAAAAAAACCTTTTGGGGTGGGGTTAAAAAAAAAATTTTTTATTTTAAAAGCAACCTCTATAGTGTTAAGGTTCCTTCTTCTTAAATAATTAAAATTTTTTAAAATTAAAATTAATGCTCTTAGTCCCCGTTTCCGTTTAAAATGTAATTTCTAAAAAAAAAAAACAAATATTAATTTTCCCGTTAATCTAAAAAATAAAACAAATTAAAAATTTTGAAATCCCGGTGGGTTTTGTAGAAAAAAAAATTTTTTTTAAAAC
This sequence comes from Listronotus oregonensis, assembly GCA_019359885.1. Classification (NCBI taxonomy): domain Eukaryota; kingdom Metazoa; phylum Arthropoda; class Insecta; order Coleoptera; family Curculionidae; genus Listronotus; species Listronotus oregonensis. The sequence continues at coordinate 17,227 of JAHBCN010008968.1, read as the reverse complement.
AAAAAGTCTTACCCCCGAAATTTGTTCCCCAAAACGTCAACAACAACAAAGTGCAAATCTTCGCAGAATCCTTCAATTGTATTTTTCCTTAAAAAAAGTAAAAAAAAGTTGTTACAAAAAAAAAAGAAAAATTCAAAAAAATTTTTTAAACAAAAAAAGAGTTGTTGTGGTTCAACTTTGCGCTACTTCAGAAAAAATAAATGTCCGCTTTTTTTTTTTCAGGTTTTTTCCACAATTCAAAAAACTTTTCGGTAAATAAAACATATTTCAAAAACAACTTACCCCCCGGGGTACCTAAATGGCTAAAATTTTTTTTTTTAACTGTAACAAAAACCACCGAGATGACAATGTTATCGCCTTTTAAAAAAACTGGTCCCGCGCGTAAAAATTTCCCGGCTGTAAAATCCTCTAAAAAATGTATTTCGTTTCTTTTTTTCTAATTTTTTTTTCCAGTTTTTTTTTTTTAGTTAAAAAACCATTTTTGGGGCGTTAAATTCCCCGAGGGTTTTTTAACTTTTCATCTGCATTTAAATAATAATACCACCGTATAAAAAGAGAAAGTACTTACTTGTTAGGTTATACCTTAAAGTGTTTATAAGTTATTTTGTCCTATATAAATCGTTAGGTCTTTAAAGCAGGATAGTTGTATACTTACATTAAAGTAATCCTCACACAAAACATTTGAATGTGATGCAAAGCTGTTTGGATCTCTTCAGAGCTAACCACTTTTTCGTTTTTTAGGATTTGTTGGGACAGATATAAAAAAATTGTGGTGTTTTTGAAGTTTTCGTACATTGTGGCACTACACACCATTTATATACCCAATTTAGCCAATAAATTGAAAAATTGTCTTCAAAATTCGCATAGTTGTACTCGTTGTTAACTCGTTTACTTGCATATGACGTCACGCAGAAACATATGTCGACGCCATTACAGAGACAAGGTTTTTAATGCAGAATTTTATAATTTAACAGCAACATTAAGTTTTATTAATAATACAGAAGATTTCCCAGAAATATAAAATGTATTGTGTTTGTTAGGTAGCAAAGAATAATTTAAAACGATTTTTTAAAATCAGATTAGAGTTATAAACTTAATAACCTATTTACTTTTGAATATTATTGCGTTATTACTTATTGAAATGTCACATTCTTTTAAGTTACCAAAGATATAAATATTACGGTACAAATCATCAATGTATTTATATTTACTTTTAATAAATATTTGAAAACAAATATTGCTGTACGCAATTAAAAGCCGTCTTAAAGTAAGAACATATAAATTTATCTTGTCATGTCCTTACAAGGATGCTGTAAATACCTCTCGATTTAAACTTTCTAATGAAATAAAAATTCCAATTGTAAAAAAAAATACTTTATTTATTCTGTTTGTTTGGAAGATGTGATATCCTTATTTTAAGCAACGTCGTATTTTTATTAAAATTAAATAAAATATTTACAGGCTGTCAAATTTTTCACTTCAAATAAACATTTTATTACTCCAAAAAGCAATGGCGGACCGTGCCTTAGTATATCGGGACATCGGACAATACATTTTTCTGTATTCTGGTCAAGAAATGTGTTAGAAGGCTTCAAAAAATATGAGCAATACCTAATTATAAAAATATAATTGTACACTCCCATTTGAGGGTGCAAAATAGCATTTTACGCCCCTGGGCGAAAAAATGATCAAAACGCCAGCATTTATAGTCACCGCAAAATTAGCCTATTTTCTCACCCTTGCCAGAGACCTTAAAAAAATCCCAAAAATATTCTGCATGTGTCAAATTATTAGTAATGAAAAATCAAGATGAGCATATTTTTTAGATTTTCGAAAAATATCAAAAATCACCACTAATTGGGGGTTGATGTGACAACGCAAAACTGAAATATATGTTTAATATCAATAAAAATAAAAGCTATGCTTATTGTTTTTTTTATATAAATTAAAATCTTACAAACAGAAAATAATTTATTCAGTTCGCCTAATATATTTCAGTTCTCTTATATTGCTATGATATTTTTGTATGTTATCACGTTCGGGGGTAGTTTACCCCCTCGTTACAGGAGTGGTTTTTGAATAAATACTGGTCGGAGGTACACGATTTAAATTTCTAATAATTTAGAATATCCTTGTAGTTTTTCCTAGATTTTTTTAAGTAATTTTTGATTTTTTTCATATTTAGGGAATGAGTTAACCTCCTTATATATAAAATAAAATTATTTTCTATTTTTAAAATTTTATTTTATAGAAAAACTACAATTTGAACTTTTGAAATTGAAAAAACTGTCAAAAATTTATTTTTTCAAATGGAAACCCACAAATGTAATGCCTTTATCTTGTTTAGAATAAAAGAAGGGGTAAGTTTGTGTAAAGTTGCTTATTCCAAAATTTTGTAGTTTTCGAAATAATGGCAATATAATATTTTTCTATTGCAAAAATGCTATGGTCTGCTATATGGCTCCTGAGTTTTATTAATAGTTCATCACTACAGAATGTCACTATTTGTTAAAAAATCAGCTTGTTTAAACTATGGGGCCCTTATCTCGCGATACTAACTTATCTAAGAAAATATATAGGAGATGAAGCAAAATGTTAAATGCAAAAATTAATTGACTAATTTTAGTTTTTAATTATTTTATTTCATTCTTTTATATTTCACACATTCTGTAGTACTTGATTATTTTTTAAACGCTGTCAAAAATATTTATTATCGATCATTGACGCTGTCATGGTCAACTATTAATAAAACTTAAGAGCCATATAGCAGACTATAGCATTTTTGCTATAGAAAAATATTATATTCCCTATATTACAAAAACTACAAAACTTTGGAATAAGCAACTTTACACAAACTTACCCTTATTTTTAATTCTAAATAATATAAAAGTACTCAAAATTTGGGGATTTCCATTTAAAAAATTGATTTTTGGCAGTCTCTTCAATTTCATTTTTAATCTTATTTTTTGAATGCCCTGTATAAACAGTCATCAAAATATTATAAAAATCTCTTAAAGTAGATTTTTTTAATAATAAATCTTATTAAAATTAAATAATAAAAGCTTCCTTATACGAAAAATGGAAATGGAAAAACGTCATTTTTTATATAAAATTCAAAATATGTCAAAAATGGTAAGACTTAAGTATAGGACATTATATATGAAATGTGTCTATAATTTAGCGTAAAATTAAAAGATGCAATAATAAATAAGGCGTCACATTTAAATTTAAAAAACTGATGCGTGTCCGCGTAAAATGGAATACCCTGTATATACATAGGTAAAATATTGTTAAAATATAAATTAAACTTAGAAACTTTTATGTGGAATTTTTTTCTGTATCATGTATATTTTATATGATAAGGTAGTATCCCAAGATAAGCGGGTCATCCTGTACACACAATTACAATTTGAAACATTAAAAACTGGTATATTTCCCCCGCCGATTTCTTTTTATGTATAATATCAGTCTCTCTGGTGGTAACATTGGAATTGCCAGAAGAATCTGTGGTACTGAAAGGTATATTTTTTTTGCTATTTGAATTTTTTTGCATAGAATCTCTAATATAACCCTCGGCCACAGTCGAGAAGCGCATGATCCTTCTATTAATCTCTTCAACAGTTGCCCCTGTATTTCATAAAATGTCTGATATCATTTTTTAAGTCAAACAGATCATGCGTATTCTTTCTTCTCTTAATACTTAAAAATCATTGAGCTTTGGTTATCTGTAATCGTCTTAAACAAATGTGCTCCTCTGAGCTGCACCCATCCTAACTCTCTATCAAAGCTCTTTTGACATGGCATTTTAAAAAAGCTACAGAAAAAGAAACTGCACGTGTGCAGCCAATCCCCAAGAAGAGATGCAAGACTTATCCTTCTAATTATAGACCTATATCTATTCTTTCTGTTGTTTGCAAGTAAATGTGAAAAATTCATTAATTCCCAAATCTTAGGCTATCTGGAAAAACACAAGATATTACATGATAGACAGTATGGATTCCGTCACAGTAGATCCACAGCTAATCTTATTTCCTTTGTCTTACATAACTAGAACAAGCCCCTTGCATTTTTTGGTGAATCCCAGATTGTTACTCTTGACATATCCAAAGCTTTCGATCAGATCTGGCATGATGGGCTTCTTAACAAACTTCCTTTTTACGGTCTTTCTTATCAGCTTTGCGCTTAGCTCCTCAGTTTTCTTTCTAATCGACGTATATCAGTTACTGTAGATGGCCATTCTTCCAGCTTCTATCAAATTAATGCTTAATTTAACGATCTTCTCTCTTTCACAATCGATCCCATTCATAGTTAATCAAGAAAAAGTAATAATTCTCCGAATATTACTTTTTTTACAGTTTAAAACACCACACACCTTATAAAAAGTAGAATAAGTAGTATAAATTTAATAATAAAGTTTAATTTAAAAAGACTATCGTTACTAAAAGCATAGTTATACTAATATTTCATTGATCATACTACCATGTTCTGTTGCAATATTGCCCAGGTCTAGATGTGTGCTAATAACTTTCACCTTATTCGGTATTATATTTACGTAAAGCAAACTGATTTTTATAGTACGTATAAAGCTACAGATAAAAGTAAATGTTTTCTATATCTACTAATGTTACTTAGGCGAAGGCAGGAATATTAAGAGATAACTAATTATATTATTATTTATGTTACTTTATATTTACGGTTGCTTTTTAATTATTGACAGTCAAAAACAATAAATAAAATGAAATTATTTTTATTTGGGTGTGAATGATTTTTATCAGTTTCTTTTAGTAATTATTTGTCTAAATTAATTATTATTTATTACCCTGTCCTGGTTTATTGACTCTATTATGATATAATGTACTAAATATTGTAAAAATTAAAAAAGAGATAACAGCTATGAAAAAAAAAAATAAACAGCTTATAATTTAAGTTTGTTTGCACCTTGTCCAAATAAAAAAAATCACAAAGAAAAATTCACAAAAAAAAGAGAGAAGAAAAAACCTTTTTAAAATTGTGATTTTGCATTATTATTACATACATAAAAGTTATTTACCAAAAATTAACTAATAAATTAAGCAATCCATACTTAAAGTATTATTGACTCATACGCTGCATCGGCCCCTCTGTGCCCTGATGTATTAATAATCCTTTATCTTAAAAACCAGTAACTTTATCAAAATTCTTAAAGAGGGAGTGTTATTAATAATTTAATTATCTACAATTTGTTTTTATAAGTTTTTTTATTGAAATCAATTTTACAAAAGTTATTGGAGCTTTATTTTACTTGTATGCGTGCGTAATAACCAATCAAAAAACCTGTATAAACAATAATTTGTTTTCAAGCCTCAACTAAGGATATTAATAACTATTGTATAAAGAATAAAAAATATACATTTTTTAGTTTTATTTCTTTTCAATACATATTTTTTATGGGTCAAAATAACCCAAATTTAAGATTTTTCGTACTTTAAAAAATATACATATGCATATCTCCAAAAATATTAACTTTATCGTAAAAAGTCAAGTCAAAAGGACCTTTATTATTACTATTTTAATAAAGAGTATGGAAAAATTTTGTTCGGTTAAATAATAACAATTCCTTGCAATTAAAGAGGATTGTATAAAAAAAATTGAGGTGGAATAGTTTTCGGTACTCATGCGCCGATTTCTCCTAGACTATAAAGGTTAATTGTTAAAAATTAACTTATAAAATAAGCTCTCTATATCTAAGGTATTAAAAAAACAGTGTATAGAAGGGCAAATGAAAATATTTGTTCTTACAGAGAAGTATCACGAATATCACGGAAAAGTTGTGTGCCTGACGCACTGTCTATATCTCCGAGATATCAAAAATTAAATTCTTTCTATTTTTTGTTTTAAAATAATTTAAAATAAAAACACATAAAAATGTTTATAAAACTTTTTATATAGACAATTTGGAAAGCTCTTTTTTTTTGTATTATGAAATTTTTTGTATCTTTTATAGTTATATATAGTCCAAACATCTCGTGGTAGCAAATTTCTGACGGTAAATGTTTGGGTTTTTGGGTTTTTCTCGATTTTTTGCTGTTTGACTTCCAATTTTTACTTCAAATTTGTGTTCAGCAGAAACGACAGGAAGTCTTAAGGCTGGTTTATGCAGACAACTTTAAATTTAATTTAACTTTAGTGTAAGATTATTACACACCAATATATAAGCGCGTTTATTTATACACACTTTAAGAAAACTTTAACTTTAACTTTAATTTAAGAAGTTGGCCAACTTTTATCTTCTTAAAGCTAAATTAAATAATAATAAAAATGAGCATGCGCGAACAGTGTAATCAAACTTAAAATTCGTCTAGAACCGAGCTGTCAACTTTAACCTTTAACCCGATTTACGTAACGGACAATACGGATATCTTTAGTAACAATTTTATTTATTAAATTATAACAAACTAAGCACACAAATCAGTCAAAACCTTGTCAAAACATAAAAAATTGTTTGATAATTAATACCGACCAAACGAAATTTTCGTGTTTCGCCGCTTGCGTAAGGTAAATGTAAATATTCTCTATAAATGGTCTAGAAATAGTTAGAGTTAAAATTAATTCAAATAAAAGTTAAATCAGATTTTAAAGTTGTCTGCATAAACCAGCCTTTAGTCCGATACCCAGCACACAACACTTTTTTTGTGGACCTGTGTAATTTTTATTGTATTTAAAGCACTTTTTGATTGGTTAACTTCGTCGTCCCTGATTTTATTGCCAAATATATTAGTACAATATATAAGTTTTAACAAAATATCAACGTTTATCATAAATGGTTTTTTTTGGTAAATTTACAATATTAAATTTTTAAAAAAAAAAATAAATTTAAAAAAAATAAAATATACATAAAATATATTAATTTTTGGTTAAAATACTTAAATTTCCAACAGTGTCTTCACCTTGCATTCTATTTTATCTATGCGTATAATATGTTTTCTTTTTTTTAATACTTTCTATCGACAACGTAGTTCTAGTAATTATTGTTGAAGATAGACAGGTTCTGCGAGAATCATGGCTGCTTACTATAATTGTATACAAAGTATTTCTCTAGGTCAAAGAAATTTATGCGATACACTCTGGCCTAAAACGATTACGGCCAATTTAAATAATTTGATATTAGGTAAATTATTATAAAATGTGTCGAATGAATCTGAATGAAGTAACCGACCAAAGCGGTGAAAAATTTAAAAGAAAAGCCTATAAATGTAAATTACTTTATATTTATTTTAATACTGTTAGCTGGAGGCTAAAAAATAAATTGACTGTTTATTGGAAACTCTTATACAGGGTGTTCGGCATATGAGTGGACATACGTAATTCTGAGATAGGTGGGGCCGTCGGCTAGGCGGTCCACCCCGATATTTTGACTGACCTGGGCCCTAAGAACTTTTTGAAAAATCATAAAACTGACAACATTTTTATTTTATTTTAATCCAGACTTATACTAAAAATTTTACAAATTTTTTTAATTGGGACCAACGAACTCAAAGGGCTAGAATTAATGCAACGCCAGTTTTGGGCAAGGGGGTTTGTATAGTGATCTGTTTGTTTTGTTTGGAAAAAACTAAACAAATTACCAGATCTCAAAAATCAAAATCGGGGGAAAATTTTCTTGATAATGTAATAAAATTATTTAAAAATATTGGTTTTTGTTAATATAGGCAACATCGATTTAAATATAAACATTTATTGGAACTGTCATTCCAAAAATTCGATTACACCGGCCCCCATGGTTTATTTCGTCAGCTGGGCCCTTCGATTCATTTTATCTCTTTCTATTTGGTTGTATTATTCAATAACACGTTTTGTAAACTGACTTGATCAACAGCAATCGAATTGAGCATCTAAAGTGAATGACATATCTTTTCTGTCACTTCCCGATAATTAACAAAAATGGGTTTGTGGTTTAAAAAAATTTTTAGTACTTCTAACTAGTCAAAAACATCCTCATTTCATCCCCTTTCGAACGATATGAAATAACCACAATTTGCTTAAGCAGCAAGAGTTTTTGTCGACATTTTCAAGGTGGGCAATTTTTTTACAAATTTTACTTTGATAAAGTTGACAAATAACTCTTGCTGTTTTTAAGCAAATTATGGTTAATATATCGTTCAACGTATGAGTAAAAATGTTTTTGACTGATCAAAAATAACAGATTATTTCTAGTTTTTTTAATCTGTACAAGAAGTTGGCTCTTAAAATTGTTTTACCTCTTTTTGTAGCTGTCATGGGCCCCAATTATTAAATTTGGATGATTCTAGCATTAGTCTAGATTAAATAAGATAAAAAGTTGTCAGTTTAATGATTTTTTCAACAGTTGTTTCAGTTTGAAATTGGAAAATTAAAAATTTTGGAAAAAAAAATTCTAAAAAAAATTCTTAGGGCCCAGGTCAAAATATCTAGGTGGACCGCAAGCAGACAATCTCAGGCCCCATGTGTCTACTCATGTGCCAAAAAACATTTTTAGAAATTTACACATAATTTTTGTATCAGCCCAAAATGGATGTTTTTCCTATAATAAATTGAAGGGGAGAACAGAAATTTAAGGTTCAATCTTCAATCTGCAATTTTATGTTTATTTAAGGGCGTGTGACCTTCACAGATGTCATCAGATGTTGCTCTCTTGACATAGTACTAACATAATAAATTACAGTATTAGTAGTACTCTAAACGACATTGCTTTGATCAGTTGATAACAGACTGATAATTATTTTTGGCGTGATGTTTGTCTTCTTTCAATGAAATAGGACTGATCGACTTAGCGGTGGAGAATTAAAAGAAAGCTGATAAACAATAAATTACTTCATATTTATTTGCAGCCGGAAGCTAAGGTAAATTGCCTGTTGTTGGAAATTTTTATAGATTGTAACCTAAGGTAAAAATAGTATTAATTAACATTTTTGAAATTTACATATATAGGTAGTTAAGCAATTTTTGTATCAGCCCAAAATGGCTGTTTTTCCTATAATAAATGGGGAGAGGATTAAGGGTTTAATCTGCAATTTTATATTTATTTTAGGGCGTGGGACTTTTACCAGATAGCATCAAAGATTAACTTTGAAATTTTTAACAGTCCAAATGATGAGATCTTGTATTAATATATATATATATATATATATATATATATATATATATATATATATATATATATATATATATATATATATATATATATATATATATATATATATATATATTTAATTTTAAATATGACATATCGATGATTTAAAAATTTAACGATACAAATCTAACAAAGCTAAAAACTTTATAAGTCAGGTAAATGAAGGGACAAAGCTGTGAATAATCTGTACAGTTTTCCCTTGTGGCTTATTCTTAGGTCTTTGAGGATGCTTTCCGAGAAAAAAAAGAGTTTATCAACATTGACAGGTGGGGAAAGAGCTGAAAATGGCCCCCAAGGCGAAAAATAGGTCTTCTGCTAATATCTACAAAAAAAAGGCGAATTAAGAATTTTTTGTTTGAGAAAAATGAAGGTCGTCTTGTAGTCTACAAAAATGGTTCCTACTATAATTTTTTCGAAGAATCTATAGTTTTCAAGATAACGAAGTCCGCCTCATTTCAACTGCCGCTCTATATACCATTACTCGGGCAATAATGTACATTTTTTAATCATTCAAAGTATATTGGAATGGGAAAACCCGTACCTATCATAGCATATGAGTTTGGGTCCATTCTGATTTTTCTAGAATATTAAAAAAAAGCAGTCAAAGTTTTTTGACAATATTTTGAGAAGTATCTCCACAGCTTACTTACTTACAGCTCCACAACTCGGTCGGCACCTTTGATCTCGAACATGATACTATTACTAGAAGATAAACCCGCCAGCGGCGTTTAATTTCGTACGACGTTGCGCATGACGTACTCGATGACAACAATTCTGCTTGTCGGTTGGGAAAGCAGTGTTTTAAAGCCTTTTTTTAACGTTTATTGTATTTTGGCATTACAACTTAATCCCTCTAACATCTAAACAGAAATCGAATTTATATGTTGTTTGTCTCTGGCCATATTAAAAAAACTCGCTGTTTCTGGGAAATTTGTCAGCGACTGAGCACGTCCAGGCGATGCGAGAGGGCAAACATCTCATGCGCGTGGGTTTATCTTCTCGAGTAATAGTATCATGGATCTCGAAGTCTACGAACAAACGAGACAGAAGCGTTGCTCCCTCTGTCGCATCGGGAAAAGTCAGACCGGATTAAAAACGATTACTATTATATGAAACGACAAATTTTTTGCCAAACAGTACCGTGAGTAGATAATTTTAAAAGTTAATAAGAAATATAAAATATACAATAAACTGATTCGAAAAAGTAATAACATTTTAATTGTTATAGACTAAAAAAACTCATATGAGCTGACAAGTAACATGGGCGATTTATAATATTTAGGTCCACCATAATTGTATTACAATAATTAGAAGGGGTGTAGTTATCTGTAATCTTATGAAAAGGTAATGAATTATAAAAATCGTTATTTGTTTAAGAGGATGCATAGTCCTGATCTTTCGCTGTTTCCTCATATTCCCAGGTCATTTTTTAAGGTCTTTTCTCAGCTCTGCAAAATTCGGATGTAATATTCGACAGAAATTATTGCCTTTGATAGTCGCACTGTGATATCTCTCAATATAATGTAGTTTTAGGGAAAAGGTACAGTATAATAAAGTGTAAGTGAATAATAGGGTCTTTAATACACGAGCACGACGGCGTAGCTGAGGTTCTCGTAATAGCAAAGTGTTTTAAAGATCAGTTATTCTGAATACATTACGCTATTTTTATTGATATTATTTATTATATTAGTAATATTTTATTTGACGTTATAAAGTACCTACTCATGTCAGATTAATAATTTTCGTTTCTTTAAAATGCCTAACATGTGCAAAAATTCGAGGTTATAGGTTGTTGCAATGCCATCTTAGACTTCACATTTCTCCCGTTTTTGATTGTTGTACCATGGCAACCTTTAAAACACGCGTGTGTTTGAAAAGTTCGATTTGAACACGCTGAGCGTGTTTAATTAAGCAATAAAAAAAAATATGATAATAAAATAATGTTCTGTAGCTTAGGTTTAATAAGTTTTATTGTCCATTAATCGAAATGTAACAGATGTATAAGAAACAAATAAAAATGCTTACCAACAAAAAATTCACATATAGTAATTAATTAAGTTTTAATAAACACCCTTTATATATATATATATATATATATATATATATATATATATATATATATATATATATATTAAAAAATTGGTTTTAATTTGAGCGCCCCAAAAAAAAACTCCGTATACCAAATTTGGTCAAAATCGGAGTTAAGGGATTTTTCTAGACAATTACCAAAGTTGAATTTTTGTCACTCATTTTGCAAGTGTAAAAAATAAAAATAAAACGCAATTTTCAAAACGATCAACTAAAACACACAAAAATTATACCTACGGCTATGGCAGCTAAACGTACAATAATACCGAAAGTTCTCCCGACTGCGCGCCAAAGACATCTTTTCCCGGACAGGGCGGAGCATAAAAACGTGCGACGAGATCGGCGCTTAACCGTTCCCGCCAGAGAGTGTTACAGCTGTAAGTAAGCTGTGGTATCTCATTGATTTATTGATATTTTTTGAAAAGCCGTTTTATTAACATTTCTTTTTTATAGTGAGACCTTAGCAAGTGTTTAATGATCCCAGAAAATTTCCTTCACCATCTTCCTCCTTCAAAATTATTGTTTGCCATCTGCATTTTTAGCCTACTACCACATCTATCCTGTGTGGAATGTTATTAGATTTTTCGACGGCCGTTTTTACGAAAAATATTGGTGTTGCTGAAAATGGTAAAGACCATTTTGTAGATTTTGAGGCGATCTTCATTTTTTGTCTGAAGAAAAATTCTTTAATTCGCCTATTTTAGCAATATATTTGCGGAAAACTCATTTTTGGGACTTTGGGGGGCCATTTTCAGCGGGTTCCCACGTCAGAATCGTGATAAATGTTTTCTCTATTAAAAACATTCGCGAAGACCTAAGAATTGCGCCACAAATGAAAACTGTATAGATTATTTACAGCTTTGGGTACTTTCAGGTCTTTCGTTACTGGACTATTTTGGCAACACTTGTAGCGGCGTATGTATTTATTAACCATAATTTGTAGATATTTAAAATAAAATGTCAAATAATGACCAATTTTAATAACTTTAGTAAAGATTTTCTTGAAGTGAAAACTCCTTTATCTACAATTTTTTCTCAAATAATATTACTAAAGGTATATTTCATGTGCAACTTTAAAAGTTGTTATTTTCGTAGGTGGTTTTCTTTGCCAGACCCACATTTTTCAAAAAAATTAATTGTTTTGATTTATTAATTTTATTAGTGAAATTAGTAACTCATACCGTATAATATATTTTTACATTATTTGATTTGCCTATTTTTAAACATTAATTAAACAGTTTTTTCCTTAACCATAACCATTACTTTTTCCAAACCACAAAATTTCTTAATGCTGAGGTTAAAATTATGAGTTTATTTACAATAAATTTACACTGAATAATAGATACCTACAAAAAAAACTGGTGGTATATTAAATAAATTCTCTTCTGAATACTTTTATAGTTTTTTTGCAGGTTGGGACTTAGAGGATTATATTGCTACAAATTTTTCAATATTAGACATTCATGGGAAAAAGCAGCAGAACTATGCCGGAGGTAAGTTCTACATTCCATATTAATAATAAGAAAATTATGATATAAAGTTGATCTAATCCCCCTCCTACTCCCATTTGCGTCACATGAGTTGCCTTTAAAATTTAGATGTACTAGGAAAAAGGATTTTTCTAAACGTGGCAGAAAACATACTTAAATTAAATAGTACTTTCCCACTATTGCGGAAAAGTAAAATCATTAGTTTTGGAACATAAATTGGTATCTATATTAAATTATAAAATAAAGCATAATTTTGCTTATAATCCTAGTTATATATTTGAAGAAACTGAATTTTGTAATAATTTTGCGGTCTTTTTTAACATTTATTAAATAAAATAAAATAATTCTAATTTACTAAATCTAAGTACATATTTTTAATAACTCTATATAAATAATCAAAGAATTCATAGCAACCAACTAATTATTTATGCATCTATCAAAATTAATTTTCCGTCACGCATTTTTCAACCAAAGATTTTCAATGGATTCTAACGGCGATTTACCAGCATCGATTTTACCGAAGCAGCAGAAATAGCAAAAGGTATAAGATCTCTAACCATGAAATCTCGTCACAGGTATGAAAAAAATTTGTCATGTTTAAGAGCTGGTGTCAAAGTAAGGGGGGTTTTTTAAAAAAGAGATTTTTCTGACCTATTTCTCTTTTTTATAAAAACATGTAAACCCAATACATTTTCTGGGGACTTATGCAAAAAAGTATCATTAATTTTCAAAAGAACAAAAATTAAAAATTCCAAAAAAAAAAATTTTTAAAATGAAAAAAACCCCTTTTTTTTTGGGTATCAAAAGGGGTTTTTCCCCTGCCCCAAATTTTTAAACCCCAAATTTTTTGGCCCTCGACCGAAAATTTTACACGTATGACGACACCAGATTCCCCAAGACGGATTGACGATGACGAGTTTTTTAAAAAATAGGTCTGCGACCGATGATGGTACGGGGGCAGTGTGTATTACTGCGTATGGTTTTTCCCCCGGGGGTTTTTGGGATAAGCGTTTACCCTTTTTTGAATCATACCAACAAGTATTTATTTTTGTACCAAGAGGGGGAAATGGCACTTCAAGGCGGTGAAAAGGGGGCAAACAATATTTTTTTAAAAGGGCAAATAAAATAACTAACATTTTCTGTAGTTTTTTTTTTTTTTATTTTTGTTGACACTGGTATATCGGATTTTTTGCTGATGTTACTGAAAAACAAGGGGCGAATTGGTTAAACAACTTTAAGTTACCATAGAAAAAATTTCTACAGGGGGGCCACAAAGTTTTTAAAAAAAAGGGGTTTTTTTAAATTTAAAAAAAAAAACGAGTAAAATAATCAAAAATAGAACAAGCTGCATAAAAAGTTCCAAGTTTTGCCGGGGGAAGCCCAAAAAAAATTTTTAAAAAAGAGAAAACTTAGGCTAAAAAGGGTTTGGGACTTCTCGACCGTGACCGAAGGTTACATTGAAGATTTTTTGCAAAAAAAAAAATTTTAAAATTCCCCCCAAAAAAAATAGGTTTCCCGCACCACAGACTCTTTCGCGCTAGGCAGTAAAAGTGCAATTTTACAAAAGTGCAAATGGAAGCGTAAAACTGCATTTTACCCCCGGTCGTACAAAAAAATCTTTTTAATGGGATCTCTTCCTTTTTTTCTAAGTTCAATGAATGAAAAATGCATGACGAAAACTACTAATTCTTCTCCAAATATGAATTTTTAACAACGTTATTTATAAGGGTAGATGGGCCGTAATTTTGGAATTGTAAATATCAAAATTACCTCCTAACTATACAATATTACTGCCCCTGTTTAAAAAGGTTCCGGGTAAAACTATGCAGTTTTAGAATTTTTCCTTTTTTTGTGCCCTAAAGCCTACATACTAAATTTTAACTATCTACCTTTTACCTCGAATTTTAATTCAAAATGAATATCTAAAAAACCATTAAGAGTCCATTCACCCATAATTGGATCCAATTTGGGGGTTCGGGGCATTTTTTTCTCAAAAACGGTATAAGTTATGGATAATTTTCAAAAACTAAACAAACCAACACTTAAACCCTGGCTCTGCTGTAATAGTTTTTTAAATTTGGATTTGGTTTTTAATATTTTCCTTAATGAAAGTCCCCCAAAAAATCGGTTATTTTTTTGGGATCTACCTTAACTTGACTCATATTTTTAAAATTGTTACAGCAGAGGCAAGATTATTTTCTTACCTTTAAAATGGTGTAAAAATTTATGTCATTTAAGTGAAAAAATAGTTACGGAAAAAGTTATCCCTTAGGCTTGCAATCGGAAATAACATGGCATTGATACATTGAATTTGAAGAACCTAAAAAAAAAATAATATTTTTAATGCGGCTATACGAAAATATGGTAGTGGGAGAGGCTGCCCACCGCCCGATTCCGGGCCCGACCCCTAAGTGTAGGGTAAATCACTCTTAAGAAACCTTTTTAATTTTTAACGTAATTAAAATAATTATGTAAATTACGTACCAAATCTCATACCTTTTTATAAGGAACAATAAGGGAAAAAGGGGAAACACGATGAAGCAACTGGTGTCGTTTTTATTACACCCTGTAAATAAAGATTTAAAATACATAGTCCAATATTTCATTTTCAGATAATTTTTAATTTCGTTTGTAGTTCCGATAAACCAAACGTAAACAATGCGAAATCTTCAAAACTGACAATTAGCCAATGGCGATACTTTTTTTAAATGGCGGTTTCTTTTCTCTCGATGATCGGTTCGGAAAAAATTATTTCTATTGTTTCCATGCCTAAATCAACAGACTTTACACCTTTGTTGGTTTTATTTAGAAACTTTTGTTTGTAAATACCTAAACGCCATCGTAAATGAATAATTTATTTTTCGTAAAATCGTATCGAAGTAATAACTTTTCAATCGTCACAAAAATTAAATTTAAAAAAACGCAAAGTCAATTACGACCTAAAAATTATACAAAACTGGTTTTTTAGTTGATTATCCTTAAATGTTAAAAAGTCAAAGTGTATGACACTTAACAACAAAAGCAGCTCCAAACCGATAATTAATTGAAATAAACAACAATAGGGTGCATATTGTTAACCAGTACACATTTTGAAGCTTGATAATACAGAACAATTTAAAGTGGGACCTGCACATATCATCCTTGGCAAAGAAATCAATACTACAATGATCTACCTTGATCCAACAACTCAACTTTATTTTGCTCTGTTCGAGATATGGCATATTGCAGTGGGGTTATTCAACATCGAATTATTTAGACATTATTTTTCTATTGCAAAAACAAGCTATGCGCATTTTAAATGGAACCAAGGACCAAGAAACACCCTGCAAACCTATTTTTAAAAAATTAAATATTTTAACTGTATTTGATCTGTGTATTCTGGAGAGTATCTGTTTCATTTACAGCAGTGTTACTGCAACCACAAAGAGACGAGACATCCATTTCTATAAAACACGCTAGAGAAATGCACTCGAAACTCCCTTTTGCCAGTTTTCATTAACACAAAATAGGATACGTCATAGAAATATGTTTCACAACAAACTACCTATGACATTAACAAGCATTACAGGACAAAAGGAAATTAAAAGGAAACTGAGAAATTATCTAGGACGATGCGCCAATTACAACTAAGAGGAGTTCCTAAGCAAAACTATTGTACCTGATGATTTTATTATGTAGTTTGTCTTGAGTGTGCTGCAGCAATATTTGTACAGGGTTTTTGGCTATATTTTGAACGGGGTCTACACGTGTTATCTTTAGGAATATTTAAAAAAGTTAAATACAAGAGTTTTATGGTTTTTCTGAACCTAGGATTTGCTAAGAAAAAAACAAATGATAAACGACAAGTTGACAAATGAACATTAACTTTTTTTTTTAACAAAAGCCTATATATTTTAACCTATTACAATAGACAATTTTTATTTAAAATATATAGTTTTATGTTTATTGTTGTTTTAAATTTTTTTTTGAATTTTTAATAATTTTAGACCTCTTGCGTTACTAGTTCGAAGTGGGTTTGATAAAATACCATATTAAAACAAAACAACAAATATTACAGCCTGTCACCGAATAAAGTCTGTCAAACGATAAAATTAAAGAGTAATAAATTAAAAAGTGGCAGAAATCAGTATCTAAAAGAGTATCCTCAAAAGTTACTCCATGCAAAAAACGATCCATTATATTATTAAAAAATTTTCAGCAGAAAAACTGTTTTTAGGAAAAAAAACTATAGCAAGAAAGGAGCAGGATTTGGAGGTTTTTTATATTTTCAAGATAAATATAACAGTATAAAAAAAAAAGAATGTTTTAAAAGCTACGTTTTTATATTTTTGAAGATCCCGAAAGATCTATACCAGATGTTGCCCTATTGTCAATAAATCTTGGTGGAAAATTTATGAAATTTAAATTATTACCATTAAGCCCTATAAATTTTTCCGGTTCACCGGGAAAATAAAATGCGAAGGACCGAGTTTTGTCAAGAAATGTTGATAAGAATACAACA
>JAHBCN010008967.1:0-36674 GCA_019359885.1 Listronotus oregonensis | reverse complement strand
TGCATAATTTGGGGGCCCCATTCTGATTTTTCTAGAAATTAAAAAAGGGTAAAGTTTTTCAATATTTTGAAAGTATTCATTATTTTTTATTAATTTTAAAAAAAAATGGTTTGTTTTAAATTTTTTATAATAAGACCTTAAAATGTTTAATAATCCAGAAAATTTCCTTTACCATCTTTCTTGGTTTTTGAAAAAAATTGTTTTGCCCATCTGCATTTTTTAGCCGTTTAGCCACATCTATCCAGTGAGGAATGTTATGGATTTTTGGACGGCCGTTTTTGCAAAAAATATTGGTGTTGCGAAAAAAATGGTAAGAACCATTTTTGTAGATATCGAGGTGATCTTCATTTTTCATCAAAACAAAAATTCTTTTATTTGCATATATTGGCAGATATTTGCGGGAAACTCATTTTTGGGACTTTGGGGGGCCATTTTCAGCGGGTTCCCACGTCGGAATCGTGATAAACTTTTTCTCGCTCAAAAAGCATCCGCGAAGACCTAAGAATTGTGCCACAAATTAAAACTGTACAGATTTAATTACAGCTTTGGGTACTGTCAGGTACGGATTCCCCGGAAAAAAATACCGAGGTGACCATTACACTTTTTTTTAACACAAAAAAAGTCACAATTATGGCCCAGTTCAATCCTCGTTGAATAACTTTGTATGAACGCCTACTTTCCCAACATACCAACTGAATAAACAAAACAAGTGCACAGAGCTCCTTCGACAGGTACCAGCTAAAGTTACACAGATACATAGATATCACGGCCAATAAGTAAAACGTACTTTTTACAAAACGAAATGAAAATTTATGCGATACAACAACCGTTAGCAAAGTACCACTGGTACCACCTACACCATTAAATACTTATTGCGTTGGTACATTAGCCAGGGCCGCACATAAAGTCTTTGAGTATTTAAGATATCCCCATACAAAAGTGGCCACAACTTACGAACCGTAATTAACCGAGTGTGTTATGCCCACTGTTGTTTCTTTCAGGCCCATTTGTAAACAAAAAATACAGGTTTTTATCTTTTAAAAGAACCAATATTAAAAGTATTTTTTATTGAGGGGAAAAAATTAACATTTTGTTTTTTTGTTTACAGGTTCCAAAATGTCACTTTTTATTAAATTACTTTTTGCAATGGAAAAAATTTTATTTTAAAAAGTTACATTTCCTTCATATCCCCGTAAGTTTTTCATTTTTTATCGAGAAAAATAAAAAAACGTCTAAAAAAAATTTTTCCGTTAAATCTGCATTGTACCGGGGTAATTTTAAATATATATATATATATATATATATATATATATATATATATATTTTTATAAATATATATATTTAAAATATATATATATATATATATATATATATATATATATATATATATATATATATATATATATATATATATATATATATATATACGGGGGCGAAAAAGAGTTTTTTTTAATGGAACGCCCTGTATATTTTTAGCTAAAATGAAAGATCTTTTTTGTCTGATTTCAAATATACCATACAAGTTAACATTTGGTTAAGCCGTTCTTGACTTATTTAAGTTTAAATTTGCATTAAATAACTGTTAGTGTGACCTATAGCTTGCTTATAAATAAATTATAAAAAAACAGCCATTGAACAGAACTGAATAAACAATGTTTTACTGACTAACTATCAACAAAATAAAAAAAAAAATAACATAGAATATTAATCAAATGAATATTACCCCTCATTATCAATGCATTCTTGATAAAGGGGTTTTCAAGTGCTCATGCATTCTCTATAAAATTACTATTTCTCTCGTTTAGATTTTCTTCTTGAGTAATAAAATGTTTCATGTCCTCAACATTGCCAAAATTATGCTCATACATTTATTTTTAATATATCCCCCCAGAAAATTGTCCATAGGCTTTTGATCGGATATTTGAAGGCCACCAAAATTTCCCTTTCTTCAATCCATTCACTGTAATTTGTATTCAAAAAATTATTTACTCCACGATACATTTGGGGGGCACCGTCATGTTGAAAAATTTATATATACTGCCTCAACGGGAAGTTTTCTAGCATGTCTTTTCGGGTGTTTCCAGAAATTGGTGATATAACGGTCCAGTCCCAAAGTGCCTTCTAAAAAATGGGGTCTATTATTCTATTTTTTAGCAGTCCGGGACCATACATTAACTGTCATTCGACCTTGAAATTTGGGAAATTTTTTTCCCTGCGAATTTTGATTGGTAAAATTTTGGGAAAAAATTGACTCATCGGTCTTTTATTATTCAATCTATTCAACATAACTTTAGAAATTGAGTCTTTTGGTTCTTATGCATTTGTGTTAATTTTTGAACTCTAAAGATATTTGTAAGGCTTAAATCCATATTTTTTTTTAAAAATTTTCGGATATACTCACGCGAACTTCGTGGTCCGTAACGAGCACGCATTTCTTTTGAAGTAGTCCGTGACTGAGTGGGGTTTTCCACATAATGCAAAAATATTCAAATCGTGATTTTCAGTATTTTCATTTAGTTCTCTTTTTTTCTTTGCAAACTTGACGTTATTCTAAATTTGGTGAAAAAGTTTTTATTGTGCATCTTTGGGAACCCGGGCCATCAGGGTGCCTTTTCCCCGTAGGGACGTCGTGTAGCAGAAGCATTATAAAATTTTCAGCAAACAAACAAAACAATATTTCGTTTCTGCCACCGGGAAAATATTTAAAATTAAATTATTCGAAGGGAAACGAATAAGTTACACTGACACTTATTATTTTAATGACAATGTCTGTTGAGAAACATTTGTTACTATTTTTTCATGGCCTACTATTCAAAAGTTATTGGCCCATATGCAGTGGCATGAGAGCATATATCAAGATAATCAAATTTAAACTTAAATAACGCAAGAACGGGTGAACCAAATGTTAACTTGTATGGGGTATTTGAAATCAGACAAAAAGATCTTTCATTTTAGCTAAAAATATACAGGGTTTTTATTAAAAAAAACTCTTTGTCGCCCGTATATATATATATATATATATATATATATATATATATATATATATATATATATATATATATATATATATATGCAGTTACTGGAAACTACAATGCGGATTTGGAACGGAAAATATTTCCCTTTTATGACAGTTTTTTTAATTTTTCTCGTACGATAAAAAATGAAAAAGTTACGGGGGGTGATAGTTTATACGAAGTCACCCGGTACAGGGTTGTTCATTTTAAAGTAAACAGGTCTCTATTTTTGAACTTTTCCTTTTTTAAAAAAACGAATATAGCCTTTTCGTGTATTTTTTTTTTCGTAGAATTCAATAATCTAATCAGAAAAACATTTGAAACAAAAAAAAAAGAGTTACAGCACGAGTGACGTTTTTTTAAATAAATTTCCCCGTTTATTTTTATATTTAAAAAATAGAGTTTTAAATGAGGAATTGGTAATATAGGGGTGCTGAGTTCATTTCCTGCGGTTCTGTGCAATTGTCTAAAAACTCCAGGGTACTAAAAGGGAATAGTTTCACCTAAAAAAACCTTTGGCGGCCACAGGTCACAGGTGCTTATTTGTGAAAGTCAAGAATTTTAAAAATACGTTTATTACTTTTTGGAAAGTTTTATAATGAGGTTTTATTAGAAGAACGGCTTTAAATTATAACTCTATATTATAAATGTGGAGAAAAGCCAGGAAAAAACAACGAAGATTTTTGGAAAATTTTCCACCGAAAAATCAGTAAAAACGATTTTAAAACTGAAGGTCTTATTGGAAGAAACAAAATCGTTACTAAAGAAAAGGAAAAACCGGAATCAGTTATTCTAAATTATTTTACTTTGTACCCCAAATTATTTTATTTTTAGTTGCATATTATGGGTGTCCGTAAAGTCTGAAATCCCCAAATTTTTTTGAGAGAACTACACAATTTTAAGAAAAGTTTAATCACGTCAACTTTTATTTTACAGGGCGTGTTATAAAAAAATATAAGCATTTATAAAAGGGTGAAAAAAAAAAAGAGATCCCAATAAATGGAACAGCCTTTTTTTTAAGTTTTTTTTGTTTCTACGGTTTATTTCAACTGTTTTTTATTAGGTGCCTATGAGGGTTGTTTTTGTATGTTTTCAAATTAGTTGAGGATATGCCGCTATTATTTTTTAAAAAAGTTTTATTTAACTAAAACAATGCATCCTTCTTAAAAAACATACCAGTTTGCAGAGATTTTGCAATTAGTTTGTAGGTATATAGTGGGGGGTGAGTCAACGATGGCGAGGAGTAAGTAATTTAATGCCTTGAATATAAGTTTTTGTAGATAATGTGTTTAAAGTAAATATTAGGTATATGGTTAAATAGTATGTTAAATTTTAACGATATTTTGAATTGACAGGGTACGTCCATAAATAGGGTGCTACAAAAGTATTTTTTAAAATTTAAAATAGAATACCTATACTTACTCATATTTTTACAGTTTTGGATTCTATTTATTCATTTTGAAATTCCTATACCTTCTTCATATTCTATACCCGGAGTTACGTAGGTATAAGAATATTGCCATTTAGGATAGTTTGGGTATACTTAATTATTATGGAAAAGTTAAAATTGGTAAAAAAAAATGAGAATGAACATTTCTAGAATTAAATATTGGAAAATTTAAAAATGTAATGATAAAATATGTGTGTTCCATTTAAAAAATATGTCTTTTTATCACCACCTTGTGCACTGTGCAGACATAAAAATTGGTTTAAAAAATGTGTTACATGTACTTACCTAAAAATAAAAATCGACGGACATTTTTCTTAAACTTTCGAACTAATTTTTATTGAAATTAACCTATACATTGCTAATGCACTATAGATTAAAATTAATTTAATTGAAATAAACCAAAACAACTCGAGACAAACGAGACAAAACGAGACGAGACGAGACAACGGGTTTTTTCTCTGTCTCGACTCTTGTCTCGTCTCGTTTTTCGAAATATATTATTCGAAAAATCGAGACGAGACGAGACAAGGATCTCGTCTCGTCTCGTCTCCGGGGAACTTAGACGCAATACGCAAGCTAGGCAAACAAAATCCCCGGAAATTTCAAGAGATTACATACCATGTCTGGTGTGGTGTGCTTAGCAATAGACTTGTCGGGCCAATATTCTATGAGGAATCCTTAACTGGAGAAAGAATCTCAATCATCTTGAATTTTTTTAATTTTTTTTATTTTATTTTTTTATTAATTTAAAGAAAAAAAAAATTTGTAAACCCAAAAAATATCTGTTGATTTTAATCCCAAAATGTGACCCACACATCTAAACAATTACCCAAAATTTACATATTTCTTTGCCTTTGCGGCCTTTCATTACAAAAGTTTTAGTAATTAATTTTTACATTTAACAATGATATACAAGCTCTTTAAGAACGAGATACCAAACTAAAATAGAATATCATATGCAAAATATTTCAACTGTAGTTCGAGAATCATAAAAACATATAATGAACACAAGGCATGTGTGTTTAAAAAACACTGTTATTTCGTAAAATTTTTTAGTAAATATGTACTATTAAAATACATTTCGAACAAAGACCCTGCTCCGAGCTTAATAATTAGTTTAAGTAACATTAAAAAAGATAATGGAGCCATTTTACCTGAATAAATGCCGTACAAATTTTTTCAAAGCATTTTTGTGCTCCCTTTTTTTTAGGTTGTTTTTAAAATTGTCCATTTACACGCGGATGCGAAACATTAAACTTTGTTATTTACAAACCCATAATTAGGATGGAATTACAGCAAGATTTTTTTATATTTTTTCTAAAATGTTTATGATCAACGGGATGTCATCAAGATAAGACAAGAGATAAAGTAAGAAACAGCCCTAAATAACCGGAAAAACCCATTTGCAGTGCTGATATTAAGATAGTATAAGAAAAAAGTTTATTGATATGTAAATTTGTAAGTCATAATAGTTGAACTAAAATATCAGTCCTATTTCGTGAGAGTACGGGATAGATGTATAAAATACGCTTTTTTTATAGTCTGTCTCAAAGTATATCTATGGCTTTTGACGGACCATACCCCAATAAACCTTTAAGATTTTATTACCTATTGTTATTGGGTAAACCCATTTTTCATAGGGCGGGGGTGGGCCAGGTATTTCTTGGGTATTAACCATTAGGCATAAAAATTTTTTTGGCTAATATTTTAGTGGCAGTGTTGAATAACCGTTTTTATTCCAAAAATTTTTAAAAATTTTTGGTAAAATTTTTAAGATGAAAAAACAGGTTGTGAAAAATGTGTATGTAACTTTAATCAGTAGAGGTCTAATTAAGCAAGAAGCTTTAAAAGAAACCTGTCTACTTACAAAAACTCCAATATCATCGATAGGGATATTATTATTAATGAAGAATTGAAAAAAAGGGAAAAACGTATGATTTTCAATCTCACCGTATAGACAATAGTGATCAGGACCTAATAAGAAGGAAAATATATTGTCTTTAGGGAAAACGGAGTTATTCCTCCCCTTTTTAAAAAAAAAAAGCTAGACGAAAAAAAAAAACCAATATAAATTTTTGCCGTCCCAAAACCCTCCATAGAGTTGTTTGTTATAAATACCAAAAATAGACAAAAACAAGTAGTAATGGAATGGGAAAGATTACGCACTTGGAAAATTTAATTACCTTCAAGAAATTAAAAGATATAGGTTAGAAAACAGATCCATAATTTACCTTGATGAAACATGGTTCGATAACACGACACAGTATCCAAAAGGATGGGTTATTCCAGTCAAAACTGTCAAAGAAAGCACCTTCAAATAAAGGAAAACGCATTACCATAATACACGCTGGTTTAGAAGACGGATTTTTCCCCAAAATGCTTGCTGTGTTGAAAGAATATTAAGGGTTCTAGCTTGGAAATTTTTATTAGGATAAAGTGCAGAACTTTTTGAAAACTGGTTTCAAAATTATCTTTTAAAAATATTTCCCAAAAAACAGTGTTATTGTTTTTAAGAATTAAACCCCCCCAAAAACCCCTACAATTTAAAAAATTTTTAAAGTTAAAAAAAATTTGCAAAAAACCCTTTTGGGAAATCCTAAATTCATATGCAATTAAAAAAAAATATGATGTAAAAATTTGGCTGAACAGGCTGGGCATACTGTCTTACGGCTTTCCGTCCGGTTTAAAAAGAGCATTTGTGGAAAACCCAAAAAAAAAAAAAGATCAGAGCAGAAAATGTTACACCTACATTAAGTCCCAGTGTTATAAATTTGATAAAAATGTAATTACTAACATACCAGTTGAGAGCTGGACCCCTACAGCTCATTATTAAAAAAGAGGATCTACATTTTATCCAAAACAACATAAATCCTATTGTAATTAATCTCAATGATGACTTGATTGTAAACAGAATTAGATTTAGATATTTAGATTAAAAAAAGTAATTATGTATAGATAATGCAGTTATAAATTTTTTTAAAACTTTGCATATATTTAAAATTTTTTAATGTAATTTTAAGGTTATACTTTACCTAAATAAACGATAAATTATAAATCTTTATATTATTAAAGTCCGTCCCTAATGTTCTTTTTTTAATACCTACCCATCCGCAGTTATTGCTGTCCGGTATAAACCATAAATGAAGGCAAGAGCTTTAAAGGTATACTTTGGGGACAGACCATACCGGGTGTCCAATTAGCATTGAGAAAAAAAACTGTTAGTAAAAGTCGTCACGAAAAAAAGCTGGAATTTATTTTAAAGTTTCTAAAAATACCGGGGATGGCGCAACCTCAAGGTAAATTAAAAAACCTTTTCCTTTTCTCCAAAAATTTGCCTACCTATGAACAATTTTGATAACATAGCAAGAACTCTTAAACCGATTTTGCATCATTTAAAGGATTGGGACTTTTGTCATATTTCCAATAATAAGTGTGGGGGAAGATGATAAATAATGCAACTTTCAAATAGCTCTCTTCCACAACTACCAACCCTAAAATATCGTATTTTTTTTTAGTTAACAAAAATATTTTAATTTTATTAGGTTTTGTCTTAACCAGTCGTAATAAATTTTAAAATTTTTGGGAAAATACTGTTTTTTTGTTTTTTTTAATTTGGGTTTTTTGGGTTTTTTTTTTTAAAAACAGATTTCTTTATTTAAATTTAAATACCAAAACATAATGTAACAATAAAGTAATTCCCTTAAATAAGGTTGCCCAAAATTAAAAATTGGGGAATTAAAACAAAAACAAGATCGGATAATTTTTAAATTATTAAAAAAATTTTTCCCAAAAGCCAAGTTTTGATAGTTTTAAACTAATTTTTCCTAATGTTAAAATTAAAATTTTTGGGCCTTTTTAAATAGCCATTTAAAATAAAAATTAAAAAGATTTTAGAAAAAAAAAAAGATTTTTCAACCATTAAAAAAATTTTAATTTTGAAAAAACGGAAAAACCGTTTTTTATTCTTTCATTTTAAATTACTCCCAAAAAAATTTAAAAAAAGAATTAAATAAAAAATTAAAAATTATATAAAAATAAAATTAATTTTATTTATTTTTAAAAAATTTATTTAAATAAAAATTAAAAATTTTAATTTTAAAAATTTTAAAAAATAAATATAAAAAAAATTTATTTTTTATATAAAAAATAAAAATATATATATATATATATATATATATTTTATATATATATATATATATATATATATATATATATATATATATATATATATATATATATATATATATATATATATATATATATATATATATATATATATATATATATATATATATATATATATATATATATATATATATATATATATATATATATATATATATATATATATATATATTATCAGATGACCCTCAGATTTGCGGTCAAAATTCAAAATTTTAATTTTTTAATTTTCATGTTAAATGTGCATTGGCCTAAATACGGTTGAAATAATGTGGACCTGTCCTGGCCTGAACAAAGCGTCAAGTAGGGTAATTTAAATTTTTGTATGGAATAAAACGTTTAATCTAAAATATCCCCAAACGGTTTCTCGTAGCAATATTTACCAGGTATTTCTTTTTTGCGCAGAAAATATAAATAATTTGAAATTTCACTAAAGCTAATATACCGAGGTAAAATAAAGCTAGGCATTTTGAAATGAGCAAGGACTGCAGTGGCTCTATATTTTACAACAAATAAGCAGATTTCGATTTCCCACCTTTAAAAAATTATTTAAAATTAAATAAAAATAAAATGAAAACTTTGTAACCCCGTATCTCGCAAACTATCAACTTTTCGACTAAGGTAAATTGCGTTAGATCAATGTATTTTGACCCAAAAATTTGTGGTTTACATTTAAAAAAAAGCAGACAAAGGTGATATAATCTTTGTTAAAATTAAGTTCTAATTATTATCATACAAAGTGTGGTTTCTAAAAAAGGCGCTCAGTCGGAGTAATAGACTATTTTTATTTTTATACATACAGGCTAAAAAGGTATTATGTCCATGGTAAGGTTTCTTTATTACGCCTTTCATGCTTAAAAATTTGATTTCGCAAAGGTTAATTTTCCAGTAAGAAGGCATGAGTACATGGAATCTTATAAAGATTTTTATTCAGTAAACCAAAAAACAAAAGTCGAACTTCATAAAGAATGCTGTTAAAGTCTTTAAAGGTGCTAGAAATAAGCCAACGGCCTTTGGTATTGAACAAGTCAAACAAACATATTTTAGAAGCTTAACATCATTTTCATTAAAACGATATAGACGTAAGTGTCCTTTTCCCTTTAGACCAATTAAAGGTTAGGTTACTATCGGGACAGCTACAACGCAACGGCACCTAGGACACCAATGTTATCACCGACCCTAAATTTAAAGCAAGCAACCATCCATAAATTACGTCACACCTTAAGGGGGGAGGGGTGTAAAGTATTGTGACATTGTGTGACAAGAAGTATGGGGGGGTCATCAGTTTTGTGACGTTACATGTAAAAATCTAAATTATTAAAACGCAAAACTTAAATGCAGACGAAAACCGTAAGAATTGTACTAACTCTTTCGATATGCTTATTATTTATATGATATTTATATAAATAAAATTATTTAGATGTAAAATTTCAAAATGTGTGACGTCACACTAATAGGAAGGAATCCCACAAATGTGACGAGTTGTGACAGGAACAGGAAGGAAGGGAGGTTAAAAAATCATGAAATTCATGTGACGTAATTTATAGACGGCCCCTAACATTAACCATCGGTTTCTTGTTAATTTTTTTAACTATCTAAGAGAATGCATTGTTTTAGATATGCTGCGCATAAGTTCCAAAAAATGGAAAGACCTTCAAGCTCTTAAGATTTTTTTTGCTATATGCTAAAGAGTACTATACACAACTACCGCATACGTGAAAAAACAACAACAATGTAAATTTATTCAAATATTTTTCTTGTTAAAATAGATTTCACACATTAAACACTACTTTGAAAAAATAGCTTTTTTTACAGTATACATTTTTTTGAAAAAATATGATTTATTTATTTAAAATTATGGTACAAAACAATAATTTCACACTTTTTAAGATTTCTACAGACCTCGTTCTTTCTAAGCAGTTTTAATCGTGTCGATCAAAAGCGTCGATTTACACTACCAGATTGTGGGCAAAAACCGAACATAACATCACCGGAAGAAATTTCTGGGCGCGCTTGAAATTTTAATCAATAGCTTTATTCGGTTTACTTTTTACGAACGATTCTTGAACTATTCGAGAACGCTCCAGAACTGTATGCGCGGTAGCTCAATACTTAGAATCGTTCTCTGACAGTTCTGGTATTGTCGGACATTGGAAAATCTCGAACGCATTTAAAAGAATTCAATATTTGAAATTAAACCCGCGTCATGATCATAGACCACAACATAGCCCACATAATCCTTAATTTTAGGATTATTCTTAACTCTTCTGCTACAGTAGATGCCACAAGAAATGTATTTTCTACATCATCACCACTTTCAGATGAATATGAACTTAATGCATTACTTAAGAAAATTCCTAGTTCCATTTTATTGCCACAATCAAAACGAAACACAAAAATTCAATTAATTAAAATATTCACAACTCCCACTAAAACTAACCTCAATATAGTCCAGAAACAGTTCTTAAAACAGAGTGCGGACTGATATGAACGGTTCTAAACTGTCCCAATGTAGTCCTAGAAAACACGAACTTAGAATTAACAAGTCGAAAACAGTTTTTTTTAAACCAGAAGAGACAGTTTTGAACTGCGCAGGCGCCGGACGGTTCTAAAACAGTAATTTACCGAACCCGAATAAAGCTGTTGATTTGTCCGTCTTTATTTAAAAACGAAGTGTATGGTGCAGAACGTTTTTAATCGTCATTCTTGTAACAAATAAACACCCTCATTTACGTTTTCGGTGAATGACTGCAGCTTTCGGCGATTAAAACGGTTTAAAAATAAATTAAGTATAGGAAAATAATAGTTTTAATAGTCCGAGCGAGCAGTCTTCATCTGCGATTAAGAAGGTTAAAAAGAACGATGGTCTATAGCACAATACTTTAATAAATATTAGATGTTTGATTTTGTTGCAAAAATTTTCAAAGTCTTAAAACTTTTAATGTCGATTTTCTCAAAACTAATAATTTAA
This sequence comes from Listronotus oregonensis, assembly GCA_019359885.1. NCBI lineage: Eukaryota > Metazoa > Arthropoda > Insecta > Coleoptera > Curculionidae > Listronotus > Listronotus oregonensis. The sequence goes on along the minus strand of JAHBCN010008967.1, from coordinate 25,057 downwards.
ACCAATTACCTTCTTTGCCTATACTTTTTATTTATTTGTCACTTAGTATGATTGTTATGTATTTATATTCATACTTCACATTTTTTTAACCCAGCTCCCGTAGTAACGGTAAATTTCCAAAGGCAATTCTTTAAAGTCCCCCTGGTAAGTTTGCAATATTTTAAATAAATTGTATATCACTATTTGTACAAAGTACTTTGCCCGTTTTGGTATTTTATAGGAAACAAGTATGCGATAGAGAAGTTACTTCGTCTTAACTGTTAATTACAGAGAGTACAAAATTACAACATTTATACAACGGCCATTTTTAAGTAAATCAAGAATTTCGAAACAAGAAACAGTAACATAGATATCCAGCCTGTGTATTTTACCAGCTATAGCAACTTCCTGTTCAGATAAGTGAAAAGTTCTAGCGGACAAGATGTAATATAGTATATACAACATGCACATTAACTCTATTTAACAAGGTGCTGTAAATAACATTGCGAGAATTAGCTTTTTCTGTGTTGCACCTTTAATTAGTTCTTATGTAAATGGAGTGTTAAATTATTTGTTGATAGTCCGGCAGTCGGAATAAGAAGATCAACTTAAAATACAACCATGATATGTATGTATTAATATACATGGCTTATGATTTGTCTTGACGTATATATCGTTTCCGATGTTTTTGAGCTACACACTACAGCTTATTTGTAATTTATGCAGTGTAAATTGTGGATATAACGGAGAACAACCTCGATTAGCATTAGGATTTTGTGTGTTCTTTACTTTATATTACGTTTTTATATAGTTCTTTAGTTCAATCATTACAGATTTTTCTTTGTAATTAGTGTTAACAGATATCTGACTGCACCATGACTTCCATAATAACCTGTAGATTACTATCAAAAATCCAACCAATTTTTTTTCAGGTAATTTTTTAAAAATAATTATTTAAAAAAGGGCCTTTTTTCATTTCTTTTTTAATATAACAAAGAGTACTGGTTTTCATTTTTATATAAATATTTGTAAGAAATTAAAAAACCCCCACAAATGTATTTGAAAAAACCTGATCTGACCATTTTTCACCGAGAAAAGCCGGAAAAACGCTTAAAACAGACCTTTTTTTTCAAAATTTGTAGCTCCGTTAACTTTTAATATTAAGGGTTTATTTTTGAAATGATGAGTCAATAACATGTACTTTAAGCTGCCGAAAAGATAAAAATTGCCCCATTAATAGTTTTTATTCAATTGCACTATAAACAAATTAGGCCCATTTTCAAGGGGGAATATTAGACAAATGGTCCGATTTGAATTTTTAAAACGGCTTTTTTAAAATTGAGATTCACATTCATATAGTTTGAATATTGCTAAAAATGCGCTAGATCCTAGCGCATTGAATGGAAATACGATACGCAGCCCGTGTCTCGCTTCTCCTTCGCTGCAAGCAGATACAAATACTTAACAAACAAACGATTAAAAAATTTAAAGATCCAAAAATTTTACATTTTTTTTAATTATTTGCCTTTAAACGTAGAATTGTTAAACTTAAATGGAAGCGTTTTATTGACAAAAATCTTGAAAAATACCCATTTTTTAATTTTTAAAATAAAAATTAACACCAAATTTTTTTTTATTTTTTTTTAAAGATTTGTAAATTCGCAGTAAAATAAAACAAAGTGAATTAAAAAATGTCAATATTTCAATTTTTCGATTTTTAATGGCCAAAAATAGGTAAAGCTCCAGTAATGCACATTTACCAAAAAATGATTTAAAGTTAAGCAAGGCAGATACGCTTTAAACTTAACGTTTCCTAATAGGACACATTCGACATATTCGTATATTTTTAAAAACATTTTTTTATACGTTTTAATTAAAGAATTTCGTAATCATTTTTAGTAACAACGGATTTACTTTGGTAACAATTGCATATACGGTTTTCTGCTATTTTTGGATTTTATGAATTTTTTTTAATAAAATTACATTTAAGTATCCTTTGGGATAGCAAATATACTACCGGAGAAGAGAAATTGTGTTTAATTTTGTTTTTTCAACCAAATAAACTTACTGATCTTGAGTGAATTTGAGTGCTGGGCGGGGTAAAAACGTATAAATTGATAATTATTTAGTTAAACATAACACACAGAAACAGAATCAATTGACAAATACGCAGAAAATCGGGAAAAACAACTTTAATTTAAATTTAAAAAATATAGGTTAGAAATAAATCTAATATCTGATAACACATTCTTTCTACATTGTCAAATTCTAAAAATAAGTATCAACAGTGTTGCCGGACTTAATAATTCTTCGGCCATGAAATTTTGATATTCTGGTCTTGTCTAAATATAATTGGGATAAATAAAAGCTGGCGCTTATACGCAAAACTAACCATGACCGACTAGGGGCTCTTGAATTTGTCTAAACAGCTGGTCATGGTTAATTTTGGTTAAGCTAAAGCGGCTTTTATTTTTCCCAATTATATTTCAGACGTGAAAATGCGGGAACGTATTCGAAAAGACTGATTTGGCAACACTGCACACGCTGATCGTTCCTTGTCATAATGGGGAGTTTTCGCATTATATGGAGAAAATCAATGGTAATTTTAAATTTTCAAATTAAAAATAAAAATATTAAAACTTGAAGGGTTTTCTTTCTTTTTTCTTTTCCGGTAGAGTATATTTGCAATCCCTAAGGACACTGGAATATGACTATATAAAATTTTAATATATAATCCAAAATGAAGAAAACCGTATATGCAATAATTACCTTACTTTTTATTCATGTGAGAAATCTGCGATATAAATTAGACAAAATACAACCGAGACAATAAGTACATAAAATGCAAAAACACAAAAAATCAATTTTCTGTCAAAGTCTCATCAAATTAATTGGGATGTTACTAAAAAGCATTTGAAAACTTTTTTATTAAAATGTATATAAAAAATGAAATGATTAAAAAATTGGGTAACAGTTGCATATACGGTTTTCTGCTATTTTTGGATTTTATGAATTTTTTTTTAATAAAATTACATTTAAGTATCCTTTGGGATAGCAAATATACTACCGGAGAAGAGAAATTGTGTTTAATTTTTGTTTTTTCAACCAAATAAACTTACTGGATCTTGAGTGAATTTGAGTGCTGGGCGGGGTAAAAACGTATAAATTGATAATTATTTAGCAACATAACACACAGAAACAGAAATCTATTGACAAAATACGCAGAAAATCGGAAAACAACTTTTAATTTAAATTAAAACAAATATAGGTTAGAAATAAATCTAATATCTGATAACACATTCTTTCTACATTGTCAAATTCAAAATAAGTATCAACAGTGTTGCCGACTTAATAATTTTCGGGCCATCGTTGGATATTCTTAAAATATAATTGGGATAAATAAAAAGCCAGTTTGAAGTTACCAAACTAACCATGACCGACTAGGGGCTCTTGAATTTGTCTAAACAGCTGGTCATGGTTAATTTTGGTTAGTTAAAGCGGCTTTTATTTTTTCCCAATTATATTTCAAACGTGAAAATGCGGGAACGTATTTGAAAAGACCCTGATTTGGCAACACTGCACGCTGACGTTCCTTGTCATAATGGGGAGTTTTCTACATTATATGGAGAAATCAATGGTAATTTTAAATTTTCAAATTAAAATAAAAATATTAAAACACATAATTTCTCTTCTCCGGTAGTATATTTGCAATCCCTAAGGACACTGGAATATGACTATATAAAAATTTTACCATATAATCCAAAAATAGAAGAAAACCGTATATGCAATAATTACCAAAAATCGAACAAATAAATGGGGTTAAAAAAAATTATTTGGCTTTTCTCCAGAATAAAGATATTTATATATTATTTTTTTAAAAATTATACTTTTTTTAGAGATTATTATGGAGAGCTAGTCTGCTCTCGCAATAATAGTAACAAAAAACATGAAAATACATTAAAAGGTTTAATTCTTTATAAAACTGATTTGTTTTAAGTACTATAATAAAATAATTATTTTTATGAAATTATATAAAAATAGAAAATAAACTTACTTAAAAACATTGGCAACCCGTTATAAGATATATATGTTATTTTAAACTTATTGGTTATCGACGGACGGGTGTAGCACATAAATTATTTGATTATATTACTCAAAACAGATAAGAAACTAAAAAATTGTGTTTTATTACATATCGACTTCTGACATGACTTTTTAAAAAATAGTTACTGGTGAAGGTGCACGTGGGGAATACTCTCAAAATTAAAAAAATATATATAAAAAGAGCAAATAAAACTTTTTAAATATAGATAGATTTTTAGAGTTTATTTTGATTTCGAATATCAAATTTAAAGAAAAATTATTTATTTTCTCCAGAATAAAGATATTTATATATTATTTTTTTAAAAATTATACATTTTTTAGAGATTATTATGGAGAGCTAGTCTGCTCTCGCAATAATAGTAACAAAAACATGAAAAGACATAAAAGGTTTAATCTTTTATAAAATTGATTTGTTTTAAGTACTATAATAAAATAATTATTTTCATAAAATTTATATAAAAATAGAAAAAAAGCTTATTTAAAACATTTAGTAACCTGATATTATTTGATATTCTGGTGAAATCAAAATAAACTAAAAAAAAATAAATGAGGTTCATTAATAAAACTATCAATTTTCTGGCGTATATCGGTTGTTTTTAATTTAAATAATTTTCTTAGGTTTTTTTTTTTTTACGGGAAAAAATACATAAGATGACCTTTTCAAAAATTTTTTTAAATGAGATAAAAGGCACAAATAATATGGCCTGTTCAGTCCTTGGGGTTTACAGACTGAAAGAAAATGTTTTTGGCTCGAAAAAGAAATGCAACCAAGATTTCAAAAAAAAAAAGTATTTTTTTTACAGAAATTTTAAAAAAATTTTTTTAAAAAACATCTTCGTTAAAATTAAAACTTATTGGCTTCTGACATGTAATCAAAGATGTAAAAGTTTCTACCGTGGCCCATTTAAATTAAAAAATTTAATTTCGGTATTATTCAGGAAGATGGGTCTTAATGAATAAAATAATTTATGCCATAAAATTTTAAACCATCGTTAAGTTTAAATAATTTTTTTTTATTTTTAAGTATTTTTTAAAAAATCTTTTAAAATGGTCTAACTGAAAACTGCAACATTGAAAAAATTTGTAAACTTTACACCGAGGTTTTATTTTTTTTTTTAAAATTTTTTTCAATTTAACCTAGAATAATAAAATTATTAAAATTTTTTTTTTTCTTTTTTAAAAAAATTTTAAAATTTCGGTTTCTAGCTGCTTAAATTTCTTAGGGCTTACCTGAAAAAAAACATTTTATTAAAATATAATTTTGTAATAATTAATTACTGAAATTAAAAAATACCATTTAAACCAACAATTTTTAACCAATATGTGTTTTTGGATTTGTTTTTTTAAAAAAATGTAAGCTAGTATATTACAAAATATTTGTGTCAATTTTTAAATGTGGGGTGTATCAATATTTTTGAATATTTCTATCAAAAATTTTTTTAACATCTTGTCATCTAAACAATCTGTATTTTGAAAATTTTTAGTTATATTGGGGAATAGCAAAACAACTAAATTTTTATGGTAGCGGTGTTTGATTATGGTTAAGCGGGAAATTTTGGGAAATTGTTGACCCAAGCCGAAAATTTATAGGGGGAACATGAAAACCCCTTAAAAATATTTCCTTCTCGCTTTTATAATTTTTTTAATTGCAGACAAATCATGCGGAACATTTTTATCTCAGCGAACCCTTGTACAACTTTTTAATATCTTTATTCCGTAGGAGCTTTGCCAAATTAAAAAAAAAGTGGTTTTAGAATGCCCCCGGGGTTGATCTGAGCCGTAGGAGCCCCCGATTCAGGTTGGGGTCAAAGTTGACCAAAAACTTTTAAAATGGCGATTTTGTTGCAACCTAACTTATATTTTATTTTTCTAGGTTATTTAAATGGGAAAAATATTTTTCTTTTCTTATTATAACATAATTTAGTTTTCCCCTATCAAAACCGCATTTTTTAAAATCTTTAAACCGTTAAACAAATATTTAGAATTACATAAAATTTTGATTTACCCTCCTATTTTTTTTTTAAAAGTGATAAGCTTAGGGGAAAAAAAGTTATTTTTTTTTTTTTTTAAATTTAAAAAAGTTCCCCAAATGCATTAAATATTTGATAAACATTATAATTTAAGATTCTTTCCTAAGATGATCGAAGTGCTTCAATGAATTTCAAAAATAACAAACAAATGCCTAAATTAATGACAGGAAAACACAGTGTAATTTTTTCTTTGTTTACGTTTTAATAACAGGTTCTCGTAACTAAATAAACCCTTTTAAACATATCATACGCTTCTGCATTGAATAAGACTTTATTCAATAATTTAGGCCAATTTTTTTAATACCATTAAAAAAACAAAAAGAAAATTAACTGTGATATAACCTCTCATTAATTTAGGCATTTGTCTGTTATATTGAAATTCATGGCTAACTTCGATCATTTTAAAGGAGAATCTTAAGGATTATAATGTTTATCAGAAATTATATTTGAAATGTATATTTGTGGTAACTTTTATTAATTAAATAAAAAAAAAACATATTTTTCGCCTGAACAACATTTTATGCACTTTTTACATAAAAAATACGAGGGTAAATCAAAAATTTAATGCTTTTTTTACAACAATTCTAAATATTTGTTTAACGGTTTGAGATATTGAAATGCGGTTTTGACTAGTGTTTTTTTAACTAAATTGTAGTTATAATGAACGAAAGAAGAGTATATCTTTCCATTTAAAATAACCTAGAAAAATTAAAATATAAGTTAGGTTGCAACATATTGCCATATTAAAAGTTTATTAGTCAACTTTTTGTAATCACCAAAACACTTGCTGAATCTGTAGGGTATTCTCTTTTAAACGAGCTCAAGTTGAAGTCAATCCGTTAAGGCATTCTAAAGATACAGGATTTTTGAATTAGTAAAAAAAAGCTTTCCCCCACTCCTTTATTTACAGAGGAAATAAAAAAAGGTATTAAAAAAGTTGTAACCAATGAATCATCGACTAAATCTGAATAAATAAATGTTCCGTTTAAATAATGCATTTTGTCATTTTAAGTCAATTTTAAAAATTAGACTACTAGGTACGCCCCCTTGTGGAGATTTACGAAAGGTAAAAATATTTTTAAATGAGTTTTCATGCTCACTTTTGGTATAAGGATTTTTTTCCGGAACCCCTGGGGTAAACAGTTTCCCATATAAGCCCGGTAGCCAGCCTTAATCAAACACCCTGTATATCACTTCCACGTTTTTCAAATAAATTCGTCAATCAATTGATGCATATCAAATAAATTTTTATAAAAGACACACAATTTATATTTTATGAAAACTTTTATTTTAATAAAAATAACGAATATTACTTAAATAACACTAAACTGAGCATTTGTACTGTCATATTAATTTCTCCTTTTCCTGATTATTGTAATTATGACTTTTGATGAATTTGTCTAATTCATTTTAATATTTTTGGTCGTAACAATGCATTTTTTTGTAGTAAATCCTGATTTTTATTTTTGTTTATTATGCTTATTGTCAAATTATTTTTATTTGCCCATATTTAATTATCGTAAAGAGAGTCCTTTTCTTTTTCTTGAAATCCTAAATAAAGGTCAATTTTGATAAAATATGCCAGCCACCTGAAGTATTATCAACATTTAGCTAATGCTTCATGTATTCCCCTACGCTAAATGACTCCACTATCCTTTTAACTACACTACGACTTACCCTTCAATAAAATTTGACACCCTGAGAATGTTTTAAAGCTCAAAGCATAATATTGAAAGAAATTTACAATTATTTTTTTTTCCGTAAAATAATTATTATGCTTTTAATTGTCAATGCTATGGAACCTTAAATAAATGTCGGTCATTAGATATGTATGTAACTATACATTTGCGTTTTAAGTCAATGCTGGTATTATACTGCACAAAAAACCAGACACATAAAAGTATCCATCCCCGACTCGTATACTGAAATAAAAAATCTGAATTCCTAATGATGTTACTTGAAGATAAATCCCAGAAAATATTACCCCGGCATGGCAAATTTTAAATGCGTTTCAGAAATTATATTTTACGACCGTGTCCGTGATACAAGCAACTGTTGCCAAAAGTGTATATTTTTCTTAAATTTAAAGTATTTTTAAGGTTTTTACACCAACCACATTATACCGTATAATTAACCCAAAAACTAAAATAGCCAAAGCAAAACTGAGTTTTCATAGGTTTTTTCCAGCACGTCCAAAAAACCCTCACCGAACGATCACGCTCATGCGCAGTGATTAAAGTGCGTTCCAACAGAGACGTGACGGGTTATCGGACGATCCTGTTTGTGTACCAACAAAATTTTGGGGTCGTTTATGTTCCGGTTTCAGAACGTTAATTCCGATACAAGGCCTAAATTAAAAACTGTTTGGGTTTTTGCGCATTGAGCATCTTGGCACAGGATTTTTTATTTTTAACAGCTGTTTCATGTTAATTGTTTCATATTTCATCTTCATATGTTTACTGTTAAGGTAGGATTATGCAGAAAATTAAGTTAAGTTAAGTTAACAAAAATTAAGTTAATATAAATTAAGACATTTTGGAAAACATGCCAACTGTTTAAAAATAACAATAAAATTTAGCATACGTAGGGCAAATCACTGTTAATAGGGTTTTCGTGATTTCTATTTTATTGGTGCACTCTCTGGCAGCTGTCTAGTAATTTGTTAACTTCTTAAATAAATATTTGTCTAAAAAATATTTAATTTTGTTACATTTTTTTATAACGCATGGCAAAGACGAGTTTCTGTAAGCCTATTTTATGATGTTATTGTGTGGGAGTTTAATTATTTTAAAAAGGAAACGTTTATTTCATTTTATGGTAAGGTTAAAAAATTAAAATAAGTTAAGAAAGTTAAAGGTTGGTTATCTTTTTAACTTAACTTAACTAAATTTTTAATTTATGTGTATAATTAAACCATTTGATCACATAATGATTTTTTTTGTGTGACTTAACTTATTTTAACTTAATTTAATTTTTTCTGCATAATCCTAACTTTATTTAGCAAATAGCTTGCAACGGCTTTAGCATTACCTATTTCCTGTTTGTTTAATTATTCAAAAGCATTAATTTTTACACCTCCTAAGCACATCATTAAATTTAATTCTCTTTAAAGATGAGTGACGATATTATGAGTGATATTTGCTAACTTTGATCACAAAATAATAATTTATGAAAAATAGGGTTATTTTTTCAAAATAAAAATTCAAAAATTTTTGATTTGACAGTCCCGAAAACGATCCGCAGAGCGATCCAACCTTTGTTACTTTTTGTCCGTCACGAAACTATTTTAAGTCCCCCATGCGTCAAAGCGCACCAAAAAACAGTTTAAAACGATTTCGAAACGATACCGGATGCTTGTTGGAACAAACCTAATATTCTAATTCTGGTTTGTTCCAACCGAAAAAGGGAAACCCTTTAAAAATTATAATAAGATGTTATAATTTTAACAAAAAAAAAACGATTTTTTTAAGAAAAAATTATACAGAAATATTTTAGACTTTGGGTTATTAAAAAAAGAAATATAGGCCTTATAACCAATGAATTTGTAAACAAAAATGCGAATTTCCTATAGTTCTAAAAAATAACTATAAATAAACTTTTGTGAATTTTTAAATTTTTAAAAACAAACTTTTATTGCTTAAAGTTATAATTATCTAGATATTATTGATTAATAGTGTTCATTTGGTATGTGCGTTAATAAAGTGGAAGGGTGTTATACCCACTCCCCTTTTTTAAACCTACCTACCTAAAATTTCCCTTTTTCTTGTAGGATCTTTGGTTTTTCGTCATAGGTCTGCTGAAGCTGTAGATATTTATTAAATTTCTTTATTTTATTATTTTAAAGATTATTTTTTTACAGTATATAACATCCAAGAAACTTAAAAAGGAAGACAATTTAAAATGATTTCTAAAAGTTTTGATGTAAGTCAAACATTTTAAAATGTCTTTTTAAAAAATCTTGGAGGATAAAAATTTGTCATGTCGTTTTTAAATATATTTATTGTTATCTAGAGAGTAACAGAAATAGCTTTTTAATCTTTTCAAATGTACAGGGTCCGGCAAAGATCCCCCACATTTTAATTTTTAAATTTAAAAAAACTGTATTATAAATGCTATTTAGATTTTATTTTTACAAACTAAAAATGTATGCTATGCCATTTGTTTATATTAGGTTTGGAAAATTACAGACTTCAAGTGGCGACCGTATTTTTCGATACACATTCGAACCCTGATTTCGGGAAATTTTTCCATGACTCGAGCAGTAATTTAAGGCGATATTTCTGTAATATCTTGGGTAGGGCCCTTTTTCAATTCGTCGGTGGTTCGGGATGGTGTTGAAAACCTTCACTTTCAGGTAACCCCAAAGGAAAAAAGTTGCATGGGGCAAGATCAGGTGAACGCGCAGGCCACCCAACACCCTTCCAGGTAATAAATCACGTGTCCTGGAAACTTTTCCCCCCTTAAATCGTCCATTGTCCTTTTTGCTGTATGAGCTGTAGCCCCATCCTGTGGGGAAACCAAAATTAGGATGTTAAAGTTCTCTAAGTTTTGGTTCCAACAAATTGCGTGGGATGTCGACATATCGATCAGCAGTCACGGTAACCGTCACGCCTTCCACTAATAGGGACCCCAAACGCCAAAAGATCCAACAGCACACCAAACGGTGACATGTGGGCTGTGAAGTGGGCGTTCATGGAGCTGCCGCGGATTTTCTGGTGCCCAGTAGCGAAAATTCTGCTTGTTCACACAGCCAGACAAATGAAAAAAGAGCTTTGTCGCTCGTTATTAAAGCAGCATTTGGTGGTACGTTTTGAAATATCGTTGAACATGCTCCCAGATTTTCCGAGTCCCGTTCACTAAGTTCGTCTCACAGAACCATCTGACAAACGCAAAGCAAAAGGCATATCGGTCGACTCAGTACGTCTCGGTCGCGAATTTTCGCTCGACGCGCTAGGTTTACAAGCATTTTTAACAATGTTCTCCAAACTTATATGAAAAAGTGAGATATCAATTTGTAGTTTTTAATCTTAACTTTAAAAAGCCGTTTTAAAAAATTTAAATCGTACCATTTGCTTAATATTCACGGCACTTGCAAGATAAGGGCCGAATTTGTTTAAAGTGCGATTGAATAAAAACTATTAAAGCGACAATTTTCATCTTTTTTGGGAGCTCAAAGTATATGTTATTGACTATCATTTTCCAAAAAAATTTGCCCTAATTTTTTTGAAAAATTTAACGGAAAACGAATTTTTTTAAAAGGTCTGTTTTAAGCGTTTTTCCGGCTTTTCTCGGCGAAAAATGGTCGGATCGAGATTTTTTAAAAAACCCTTTTGTAGGTTTTTAATTTCTACAGACGGTCTGTTTATGGGCAAAGCGGGTTTTATAAAAAAACTAAAAATGCTCTTTTAAAATAATTATTGTTTAAAAAAATTACCTGAAAAAAAAAGGTTGAATTTTTTATTTTAATAATCGACAGGTTATTGGGAAGTCATGGCGCAGTCAGATATCTGTTAATATTAATTATAAAAAATCTATAATCATTGGACTAATAGTAAAAACCTCGATAACTTAAAATTTTTAAACCCTTTTTCCTTGAGCTTTAGCTTATTGAGGTTTTTTCTGTATTATTTCTGTAAGTAGGTTCTTTTTGTAGAGCTTTTACTCTTTGGATTATCAGACTTGAAAATGCCATGGTTAGTTCGGGTTTAAAGCCATTTATTCTTCCTATAAGTAGTTTTTTCTGTGTAGGTATAATGTTCTTCGAATCAATAAATTCACACAATTGGAAAAAATTGTTATGGTTAGTTCTGGTTAATGTTATTTCATCATTCTTAGGGGGGTTTGGTTTGTTTATTTTATTTTGTTTTTCTTGTAGATAATGTGGTGTTACATAGCTTTGGGGAAAATTTAAATTAAAAATTTACTTGTCTTTTTTTTGCGTGAACTTTCTATATTAAAAATACCCCGCCTAGAATTCGTAACATATTTTATTAAATTTCTAGGGCCGAAAAGTGCCTTAAAAGCGGGTTTAAAGGATTTAAGTTGTTTTTTTAAACTATAAAACATGTTTTTCTGCTAAAAAAAAAAACTTATGGATCAACCTAGAAGTTGTACTATTTAAGGTATAATTAAAATTGGCTATCATAAAACCCCGTTTTTGAAAGATTGTAAGATTATATTAACAAATATGCGCTGGCAACATTGCTTAAAGACTATACTGGAGGAAGTAGAGAAATAATGGGTGGTACTAGAAAGATACATTTAAAAAAAAAATATATTACATAATTTGGGTTACATTGAAACCACCTTAAAACTTAATTATTTGTAGGACATCGTCGATGTTAATGGAAAAAAAACAGAATATGGAAAAGGACATTATTCAGGGGTATTTTGTATTTAGACTTTAAAATAAACAGTATGATATTAATTTTGGATCTTCGGGCTAAAAAGGATTTCCAACATTGTACCTAATATTGATTCTAGCCTACAATATTAGTTAATTATATTAAAGTTTTTAAACCCAATATTTATTATTTATTTAAACCATTTACAACCACTTAAAGCAATTGCTAAGGTTTAGTTGACACATAAAGCAACATTGTTTAATTCGTGTCTTGTAGCAGGTAATATCCTGTGATAATTGCTAAAATATTGCCGATGTAAATTGCTATAAAGGATATAAGAAAATTCACTTATGATAAAAATGCATTATGCAGAATTTTGTTATTCGATAAAGAAAAATTTTGAATACAAATTCGTGCTGTTTTACTGACGAACCTAGTTATTTGTAAATTTTATTTTTTTTATGTTAGTTTTTTTTGCTTTTTAGCGTATATATCAGATAAATGCATCATCCGTTTTAAAAAATAAGAGAATTTGATTTTTTGGGTTTAAAAAAGTCGGGCCAAGCAGCAGCCTTTTAGGAAAACAACGGTCTCATAGTGGTCCCATATCCTGACTGGCACGTGAGCGACCCGGGTTCGATTCCCAAGGCCGGAGAAACAGCCATGAAAAAAACGCAAACACTGCTTGTCATGTAAAACAATTATACTTGTGTAAATCAAACAAGCTAAGATAAGCAAAATGTAAAAAAATGTAAAAAATGACATGACAAATGGAAAATTGATATAGAGAAAAAAAATTGAATGAATGAACAAAAAGAAAAAGTATGAAAAAAGGCAATGGTTTCCGTGGTTACGCACCTGAGCCAATCAAGCAGGTTTTTTTTCAGGCCTTTTTTCTTCCGAAAATAATAAATAAATAATTTAATTTATATATATATATATATATATATATATATATATATATATATATATATATATATATATATATATATATATATATATATATATATATATATATATATATATATATATATATATATATATTATATATATATATATATATATATATATATATATATATATATATATATATATATATATATATATATATATATATATATATATATATATTATATATATATATATATATATATATATATATATATATATATATATATATATATATATATATATATATATATATATATATATATATATATATATATATATATATATATATATATAAATAAGTTTGATTCTTTCTTTGGGTATGAGGTTTTCCTAATGTTTAAAAACCAAAATTTTATTTACGTTTCTCTCCCTACATGGAGGGCTTTCTCAAAAAATTTCTTTTTTTTCTTTTTTTTTTAATCTTAAAATTATTCTCACAAAAAAAGGATTTTTAGGACAACTCCAAAAAATACAGATATAACAGGACAATTTTCCTGTAATAATTACGGGCTTAATTTTTTTCATAATCTAACGACAACAAAAAAAAATATTCAATTTAAAAGTAACCAAAACATTATAAAACATAGAACAATCTTTTTATTGTTTTTCAATTTAAAAAAATATATATACGTACTCTGAAGAAAACATCATATTGTTTACATTATCAACAATTGGTAAATGCACTGTTTAAAGGAAAAATATAAGTATTTTAATTTTTGTTTGTAACTGAACAAATTTTAAGAATTTTTTAAAAAGAAACCATCTATAAATCCTATACTATATAGTCCAATAATTTTTAATTTTTTTGGGACAATATTTGTTGTTTTTTTAATAGAAATTCTTTTTTTCCCAATGACTATTTTTTTTATTTAAAATTTAAAATTTAGTATATTTGGCTTGTTGTCAATGTCTTTTTTTTATTTACGCAATTGCTATTTTTTATATGAATAATTTCTAAGTTAATTTTATAAGTTTTTAACCACCTTTTTTAATAGTTATAATGAGATTGTCCCAAAATTTAAAAGATGTTATACTACATGGTTTTGGGCAAAAAGCCTTACGGTCTAGCTCTCTGTTAGTCGTGGCAATAGGTCGTGGGTTTGTTATTAAATATTCCCTTTTCTACTCCCCGTGCCAGAACAAATACTAAGTTGTTAATTTTTAAAAACCTTCTGTGGTAATTTGTCACAAATAAGAAATTGAAATTTGGGCGCCATCTCGTTATAAAAACAGTAATGACAAATTACCAGAAGGTGACCTTAGACAGGCCGAAATGAAAAACCCGTGCCCAACATAAAATAAAACACACTATTTAAAAAAAACTTTTATTCTTTAAGAAAAAATATTTAAATGAAAAAATAAAGGCCACTTACAAAAGTTAACAAAATCTTAAACGCAAGTTTGCAACCTTACAACCGCTACTTACAATCAAGCTATATGATTGGGGGGTTTAAAAAATTAAAACAAAAGGTAATTGAGCATAGTGAAATATTCAAGAAATTTAAAATTATATGTTACTTAATCCTAGATTTTTAAAAAAAGGGGACTGGGATAAAAACGCTTTTAAAAAATAAGGTGTGCAACTTATCTGCGTGTTCTCTACGTGGACTGAGTCAGTCTCAAATATTAATCCTAAACACAAGGGGCTGATGTTAGACTTCTTGTGAAAATACGACGGTGTTAGCAGCTAAAGGGCTCACAAACTCCGACTCAATAAAGGGAGTACTCTGGTTGTCTTGCAAAAGCTTAAGAGGGGCTCACGTATTCGTCACAGGAGCTAAAGGGAAATCTTTCCCCCCAAACTGGGTAATGAAAAAAAAAGAACGTTAGTGAAAATGAAAGGGATACGTAAAGGGAAAAATGAAAATGAAACCGGCCTTATCTGAAACAAATATTAAATTACTAAACAGGGGAAAAAACAAAACGTGTCTTTTCAGGTTAGGTTTTTGACACTTTAAAAAAAACAATTTATGCAAAATATTAATGAAAAGCTTAAATATGGAGGAAAACATACCTTTATAGGCTCAAGATGGAAGAAAATTAATGGTTTTCACAAAGATATCCTAAGGATTTTTTTCTAAACCAAAAATTGCTGACAGCGGGGCCCGGTTAGACAGAAGTGATTTTAAAAAGGTCAATTCGATGTCAAAAAAAGTGACATTTGTCTACTACAGAGGGTTTCACAATGTCGATCTGCAGTCTTCCAGAAATCGGCCCGCTTACAAACCATGGATTTAAAAGTTACGTGAAATACCCCTTTCATCAATACTTAATGGCACGAATAGATTTGCATACCAGGAAATTACACCAATAAAAGAAATAACAACCAAAGATTTACACTAACAAACAATGGCAC
Organism: Listronotus oregonensis; assembly: GCA_019359885.1. Taxonomy (NCBI): domain Eukaryota; kingdom Metazoa; phylum Arthropoda; class Insecta; order Coleoptera; family Curculionidae; genus Listronotus; species Listronotus oregonensis. Next base: position 9,293 of record JAHBCN010008967.1, on the reverse strand, counting down.
AAGAGCCTCTAGGTATTGTATACTCAAATTTTTTCCCTTAATGCTTTTAGGTTGCCGCGACCTGTTCAACCTGGTTTCAGCGTTTAATTCACGAGATGGCGCGCGCGGGTAAGTTAAAAAAAATATGGCGGATGCGCTAGAAATAATCGCTTATATTGAGATATATCCCCAAAAACAACTGTTTAAGCCTAAATGCTATTTGCACTGTTACAAGTTTTTTATCAAAATCTAGTATTTTTGTTTCTGCAATGTTGAAGGAATGTTTTGTTTCGTGTTCGTGTTTGTGCAATGTGGTAGATGCGGTTTTTTGACATTTGTGACCATTTAAGCGATTGGCAAGATGTTGGGTTGTCATACCTATATATTTGTTTGGGCAATTTGAACATGGGATTGCGTAGACAACATTTGATTTTTTTTGTGAGGTGTTCGGCTTTTTAATTAAATTTTGCGTCGCGTCACCCAATGGGCGGACAACGCTGTCGCGTCGAGTCACGTCACATAGCGTCGGGTCGCGCTAGTGGGCGAGCACCTTTAACTGTAGGTTCTGTCTGAATGATATTACCCAGACGTTCATAAGAGTAGTTTAGAGGTAGTAATTATTTGTATAACTTCCGTGGTGGCACTATCGCGGACGAAACATGGTATCTAATACTTAATTTCCAGATAAGCCTTCGTGGGTTATGCTGAATATTTTAACATTTTGAAGGCCGCAAAAATTAAAAAACTTCTGGGCCATCCAATGAACTGCAAATCATATAAGATGCTACCACCAATTCACAACATTATAAAAATTTTTAGTAATAAAAATGACTTTAATGTATGGTACGTTTCACAATAATTCGTTGATTTCTTGACCGCAATAAAATTTAAATCACAACCCTTAGTGAAAAACCCAACCATAAATAGGTAGGGGCACCGCACCTTTTAAAAGGGTACAGGTTCATATTATCTACTAGTATTAATAGTTTAGGTTAGCTATTTTGGATGCTCAATAACACACACGAAAATACCTTGACAAACTCCAAACGACTAATGAACTAAGACGAAAAGACTCTGCTTTATATTCAACACCTGCAATGTGCCTATAACCTAAATAATATACCAAAAAGTAGGTACAATAATAAATAAAGGAAATTTTAAGTCCGGACCTACATGCGGGTACCCAAAGTATATTGAGTTTTACCACGAACAGTAGCAGGTAAAACGAGAAATTAACGAATTATTGGGGAACGTACTGTAACAACTAATTACAACGGTACAGGGTGGCACCTTTTGATTAATTTTCAGGTTATCCGGCAAACTTAGTGTTGTAAATGAAAATATTTCCATGAAAATGGATATTTTTCCATAGAAATGGAAATATTGGAAATATTCTAACGTGTCTTGGTCATATTTTAAAAATACTAAAAAAAATGCGTTTTAAGCAATTCAAAACAAAGGATTACATATATTAGCGTCAAAAACTCAAATCTGTCTTTTCCTAAAATGACTAGTCAGTACATGTATTGCCAGCAAGCGTAAAGAACTTATTTCACCAATAATGGTGGTGTAAGTTAATTTATCGATACCACTCTCTACAAACAGTACAAAGTGTAATAATCTAGAGACCACCATCTGTTACGAAAATCATAAAAATAGCAAAGAAACATACGCACGAGTAACAAGATTGTTTCTTCAAAAAAAAACTATATCAGACAAAATTTTAGGTTCCAACCGTCTAGCAACTAACGTTCGTTATATTGCCAACATTATATTCTATTGCGACACGAAAGTTTAATTATTTATGCCCAATAATAATAATAGCCTTTGGATCACCGAGTTAAATTAAAACAATACGAAGTGAAGCGAAAAGGTTTCACTGTCTGTTTTCCAACCTCGACTGTAGCACAACAAATTAGTTAACCGTATATGCTATGTCAGCTCGAAAGAGTTTTTTACAGGCCATTTCCGAGAACCAAATTTCGCTAAGTCATTTTCAATTATTATTTAATTTTAAGCCTCATTTTTTTGAAATTTGTTTTATAAAATGGTATTGGTACGTATACCTGGACCATAGTGCAATTTTGTATAAAATTATTTCTTAAATTACCCAACGGTAGAATATTGGTTTAATAAAGTTAAGTCGGAAAAAAAGATTAAATATGCTAATAGGAGATATGAATCGAATACGATCTGCTCTATTTTTAACATATTTTAATACAATTTTTTTAATACAAAAGTTACTAGACGCTAGACGTTCTTTAAGAAATCATACAAGAAATGCCCGGTCATCGCTATCACAAGAATCATAAGAATGAATTGGGCAGGTTAATTTCATCAAATAAAGAATGAATTTAAAAGGAGTACAGGTTTTTTTTGTCCCAAATTCGAGTCATCATTGGGATCTCGGAAACCTAATGACACATACGAGGTCGGTTAAATGGAAGGAAAAAGTTCAATTTGATGCTGATTTAAATGCTCACCCCTAGAAGTTTAAAAAAGTTCGAATATACTTTTGAAGACGTTTTCCCAAAAAAATCGAATATTCGCAATTGTGAATCCATTATTTATTGTTTTATAACTCTATTTGAATAGATGTAACCAAACAAATTTTACAATCTCATTGCCACTTTTTCTGTTTATAAGATAGTGTTATTAGATTAACACATCGACGTTTCGTCTTTGAGCTGTCATCATCAATTTTGTTTTTTAAATACGGCCCTGGATTTTTTTTATGGATTTTAAGATCCCAAAACCAATAGTGTGTGGCATTTATTCAAATTCTAAAAATGGTAATTTCCATAAGTGTGTTAGAGAGACAGATAACCGATTTTTGGTAGAAAAACAACAAAAACAATATCAAAATATTAATTGGTCACATATAAGACGCAGAAATATAATATATTTATTTGGATAATAGAGATATTTAAATAATCTAATAATAATATATGGTTTAACTCTTTACCTAACGGATAAGTTTACTGTCTCTGCTGAAATATAATTGGGGAAAATAAAAAGCCGTCTTAACTAATCGGAACTACACATCGCTATGTTTGCACGTCGATGTCGTGGTTGGGCCCAGTAGGATCTTTTGTAACATGCGCTGGAGTTGCCGGTTATCGGCAGCTCCAACCCTCTGGGGTTGCCGGTTATCAGCAACTCCAACCCGCTGGGGTTATCGGTTATCGGTAACTCCAGCCACTAGCGTATGGGACGGGATCCAAGGATAAGACGAACACAAGGCTTAACTCAAGGTGTTAGCATACCGTGCTGATGAGTGAATGACATCCTGTGCCTTAAACAGTTGTCTCCAACGGTGCCTCTGAGATATAGGGCGACCTCTAAGAGTAACTAGTTTTACAGCGGTAATGCGGGGCTCTACCGTGGTGGACTATTACTTCCCTAGCTTCAAACAGAAGGCGCACAGAACCGCTTTCATAGGAAAAACGCTTCCCTGGCTTTAAACAGGAAGCGGATAGAACCGTTTTCATAGGGAAAGGCCGGAGATACGGCCTCAGAAGGTACATCTGGTTTCTGTAACAAGGACCTGGAGTCTACCCACGTCACTATACCGGGAGAGGAGGGCATGACGGATCTAATCGTCTGCTCGTCATACTTTCCAGAAGACAGGGACACCAGAACACATATTGCGCTCGTGTCCGGTAGCGGTACGAGTAAAGGGAGATGAAAGATCTCTCTCCCAATTGATATCGGATTTATTACATGATCCTATTGGGAGAAATATAAATAGGTGTGAGCCACAATAGAACGAGCGGTCGCGGTGGAGGGCGTAAAAAGTCCATTCACTTAAACCTAACCTAATCTAAACCAGAACTAACCATGAACGACCAGAACTGCCATGGCAGAACTGCGGCCCAAACGGTAAAGTTTACTGTTCCTAGTTTTAGTGAATTATCATGTTTGAAATATTGGAGAAAATAAAAGGTTATTTAAGTAACCAAAACTAACCATGACCGACCAGAACTAAGGGCTTTTGAATTTGTCTAAATTATCGCTTCGTAGAAGTTAGTAACAAAATTTTAATAATTCTCAATATGGTATTTATTTGGTTTGTTATAAAGGTCGTCACAATAATTGTTGTACGAAACAAGAAGCATAACTAACATTGATTACATATTTCAGTCTACAGAACAAAAATATTTCAGGTAAATTTCCAAAGTGTACGAAACGGCAGTGTACGAAACTATAAAACACCGTTAGAAAGTTACTACAACTCAACATGACTAAAAGAAAATTCTGGATAATACAGTGGCTCCCAAATTGGGCCTACATGTATTGGTAACTCAAAACCCTTAGACTAAGTGTTGGTTAAATTGGGAAAAATTTTAGAATTTAATTTCAAAATTAAATCTGCTTTCAGATTTTATTTATCTTTATGGTTTTTGAGATAATTAAGAAAAACCAAAGTGGTGCATTTTTAACTTTTGCCTGTAGCTCGCAAAGTACCAATTTTACGGTTTTAAGATTACTACATTATTAGAATTTTTTTTTAAGAAGAATTTAATTTAAGTAAAAATATTTTTCTAACTTTATTTGTTTTTGAAAATATTTCCCCAAATTTTTTGGGGATTTTCAAAAGGGAGCCATATTGATTTTTACTTTTTTTAAAAAGAGCTCTTCAAGAGCTTTTTTTAAAAAAATCCCCTTGATGTTTTACATATCTAGGTTTTCAGATTGCTTAAGCTCAAAAAAACGATAAATTTTGTTTATTTGATAGTAGGTTTAGACTAGACTGCGTAATGGCCCCCCGTTTCATAAAAAACAAATGATATTTTTTCCCAAAAAACCCATCAACCTAACCATAGAAATTTTAAGATTTTTAGTAATGAACTTGTTACCTTATGGTTTTTTTGTGAGAGGAAATTAAAAAACTTATACAAAAAAGTGTTTTTTTTTTTGCAAAAATTAATACTTCCTAATATTCCCTTTAAACTGTTAGTAATTAAACACAACTGAAAAAACAAAATGTATCAGTAAACAAGAAAATTAAATCGCAGTAAGGGGCTTCCTCCTTTTTTTACACATTTTTTTTCATTTTTCCAACATTTTTTTTAAAAACCGGGAAATTCCCAGATTTGATTTTTTCCGAAAAGTATTTTTTGGTCAGGACTTTTGGGGGCCACATGTTTTTTACCAATCAAAATACTTTCGGATGATCGGATCGTCGGCAATCGTATGCATGAGACCCGGCTTTCTCCGGCGTAACGTGTTTCGGTTGGGAAGAAACACATCCCACCCTGTTTTCCCCAGTTCGCCTAATTTCGGGCGGAGAAAACCCCGTACACCTAATTTTTGCGTGTCCCCCATAGGTAAAAATCAGGGGGTGTGATGTGGGGGTCTAGCTGGCCAAGCAATTGGTCCATTTTTAAAAAGATTATGTTTTCATTAAATGTATTTCTAAGGACCTCCATCCCCCCCTGGTACTGTGCGCTGAACATTCGTCTTGGGGGAAACCCCAAAATTCATTTCTTTTTTGGGGGAACTGTATTTTTTGGCCGGAAAAAAACTGTTCTTGCAGGGAGTAGTACCTATCTCCATTTAGAGTTTCTTCAAAAATAAATGGTCCAATTAAACGGTTCAAAAAAAGAAAAATAAATGTTTTATCTAATTGTGAGGGGTAAATTAAAGGCATTTTAAATTACCTATGATGTCACACCAGACATTAAAGCCAAACCTTGTTTGTAGCCGTCTTTCTTCTAAATTATGTGGATTTTCTTTTACCCCAGCAGTGATAAATTTGTGCCTATTTAAAAAAATTCCACAATTTGTAAACTGTTTTTCGTTTGTCCAGAGAACCTTTTTGGGGGGGAAATTGGGTATCTGTTGACATTTATTAATAAACCATTGACTAAAGGTGGGTTTTTATTGTTCCCTTTTTTCCCCGAAACCCCGGATAATACGGGGGTTTGTATGGAGAAAAATGGTGTTTTTTTAAAACCGTCAACCCGGGGTTTTTTTGGGGAAATTTTTGTCTATTTTTCCCAAAATTTTTTAAGATTTGGGGGGTCTTTTTAAGTTTTCCCCCAAAACCCCCCGGGGGTTTATTTTTTTGAAATTTTTTTCGCCACAAAAATCCATGGAAACTTTATCCTAAGCTTAAATGTCTTGGGGGTTGATCCCCCGGGGTGCCCCCTTTTTTAAAAAAAAAAAAAAACGGGGGGGGGAAAAAACAAAATTTTTTAAATTTTATTATTTGAAAATAAATAACGCATTAAGAGTCAATACGTGTCAATACAAAAGTGACAATAATAAAAAAAACCCCCAACAAAATGACTCGTTTATAAATCTGAAATCAGAAAAATGAATATTCGACATTCAACAAAATATAAAAATTCCCCTAAGTAACGTGAAACTAGTGACATTAAATCGAATGATGTGACAGCTTTACTGCTCGGGTCAAAGGGGGTGCGGTGGTTTAATTATAATATTAGCAAATACAAAAGCCGTGGAACGTAAGCTGGGTGGGTGCTAACTGTCCAAATTTAAATTTTTAGCTGAAACTTTTCTTTCGTTTCTTAGCAAGTGTCTACGTTTAACATTTTGTCAGAAATAAAAGAAATTTGTTTTTAAAAGAAAAGTCATGAAATTTGTTATCTTCACAATTTGTAATTTAAAAAGATTTTTTTTTAAATGCTTACTTTTTGTAGGAAAGGCCAAGAAGGTATTAGATTTCGCATCTGCATGCAGAATATTGACTTTTACAATATTTTTTCCTGTTTCGATTTATCGAAAAAAAAAGTTAAAAAATTTTTTTGGGTTTTGTTTTAACAAAAAAAAGCTGTCTTGTGTATTTTTTCCGCAAATTAAAAACGAAAAAATTTTTTAAAAAAATTTTTTAACATAAAAAAAATTTTGGGCCCTAATATTAAAAATTTTTTTTTTAAACACCTTATTTATTGCTTCTTTTTGAAAATATACCTACAGTTTTTTTCAATGGGTTTCAGCAAAAGGAATTTTATATTCAATTTTAGTAACAACAGAATTGGTTCAATTGTATGTTTTGTATTTACAATATCCCAAAGTAGTAAAAAAAAATAGATTTTGACAGAATATTAACTTTTATTTTTTTAATTTCGATATGTTTAGAAATTTTTATATTTAAAATTTTTAATTTTTTTTTTATTCCAACCAACATTTTTTTCCCCAAAACTTTTTTTTTTAAAATAAATTTATTTATTTTTAAAATAAAAAAATAAATTTATGATTAAATTTTTTGGGGGAACCCAAATTAGCAAGGGCCCCTTTTCAAGAACCATTTTTTTTTAAATTATTAAAAAAATAGTTTTAAATTTTTTGGAAGAAAAAAAAAAAATTTTTAGTATTAAAATATTTTAAAATGAAAAAAAAATATTCCCCCAAAAAAACCTTTGTGTTTTGATTTTTTAAAAAAGAAAAATTTTTGTGGAAACATAACCCAAAAGGAATTTTTGTATTCAATATAAAAGAACCATTTTTTTCTATTTTGCTAAAAACATTTTAAAAAAAAGAATAATTGATTCCTATAAAAAACAAAACTAGAATATATTAAAGGGGAAATTTTTAGGGTTTAAAAAAGCAAAAATAAATCCACCATTTTAAAAGGGAAAAAAAAAATTTTAATTTTTAAAAACAAAAAAATTTTCTTTTTTTTCCAAATTGGGGGGCTTTGGGGGGGAAAAAATTTTTTGAAAAAATTTTAAAATTTTAAAAATTTTTTGGAAAATTAAATTTTAAAATTTAAAAAATTTTTTGGCAAAAAGTTATGGGGGGGGAAAACCCCTTTTTGGAAACCCAAAAAAATTTTTTTCCCAACCTCAAAAAAAAAAAAAAGGGGGTTCAAAGTTCCCAAAATTTGCGCAAAAAGCGTGGCTTGCCAAAGTACCCTTTAACTATTACCTTGGGAAGGGTAATTATAAAATTAAAAAAATTTTAAAAATTTATTTTTTAAAATTAAATAAAACTGGCTCAAACAGAAACAAGTTTTAAATTAAAAATGTATCTAACGAGGTTTGATTTGAAAGGGGGAAAAATACCCAAAACTAACACACCCAAAGGGGCAGATGTTAAATTTGCACCTTTTTATGTTTAAAAGATGTGGGGTTCATCTTTAAACACAATGTTTTCAAAATTATCATTTAAAATTAAAAAGTATATTTTTTTTGTTTTTTAGGGTTTTTTTGGGCCCAAAAATTTGGGGAAAAGGAAAAACCAAATTTTTTTTTAAATATTTAAAAAAAAAATTTTTTTTTGGGTATTTTTTTTAAATTTTTTTAAATTTAAAAATTTTAGATTATTTAATTTTTTTTTTTGAAAAAAAAAAAACGTTTTTTGGGGACATTTCAGTTTAATTTTGAAGCCTTTATCGAAAAATTTTTAAAAAAAAGGGGTTTTTCCTTTGGGTTTAAACTTCCAAAACAATAAATAAAAAAAAATTTTTTTTTTTTAAAAAATTTTAAATTTGTTTAATATAAAATTTAAAAAAAATTTTGGTAATTGGGATGTCCCCAAAGTTCCCCAAGTCTAAAATTCTTGGGGTGGGGGATACATATCGCGATACCCTTTTTTGGTATCCCCGGGGTTTTCTAACGTCTGTACATACCCTTAAAAGACAAAATTTTTAAAAATTTTTTTTTGCCAGCTGACTTTTCATACAAGGGTTTTTGTTTAAATTATCGATGTTTTTTTTTAAATTTTTTTTTTTTGTTTTAAAGATACTACGAAACCAAAAAACATATTTTTTTTTTTTTTTTGGAAATAGGGTGATCCCTTGGGCCAAAAAAATTTTTTTTAAAAAAAAGGGTTTATTTTATTTTTTTAAATTTTAAAATAAAATTTTTTTTTTAAAAAAAAATTCCCGTATTTTATTTTTTTTTTTAAAATTCTTATCATATTTATAATAGAAGGGGGAAAAAAACGAAACCCCATCACAAAATGGGCGGGGGGAAAACACTTCACCCCAAATTTTATCGGGGGGATTTTTTTCTTTAAACACACAAAGGGGACCAAAAATTTTAAAAAAGGGAAAAAAAATAAGGGGTAAGAAATGGGTAAGACATCCACTGCCAAAAAAAAAAAAAAATTATTTAAAAAAAAATACGTAAAAGAATTTTTAAAATTTTAGGGATTCTGTTCAAAAAAAAAAATCAAAACATTATACACCTTTTTACTATCTGGGGGGGAAAAAAAAAAGGATGTTTAAAAGGGGGGCCCCCCCGACACCTTTGATTAAAAAAATTTTTTAATTGTTTTTTCCCTACATATTTTTTTCAATTTAAAAAATATATAACAATCACATTTAACATTACAAGGGATCG
>JAHBCN010008966.1:0-36629 GCA_019359885.1 Listronotus oregonensis | reverse complement strand
AAAAATTTTATCATACAAATAGTACAAGAAACGGTTGGCACAAAAAGGGTAATTAAAAAATTATAGAAACTATAAAACGAGATATAAGATTCAGATTAAGGAAAAATAAAGGAAATCATCCCAAGTATTTAAAGGCCCCTTTGTTGTTTTCAATACACTCTTTACATTTTTTTTTGAAGGAATTAAAAACAAAATGTTTTAACATCTTTTAATTGGCAAACTAATTTAAGAATAATTTAATATTATAATATTTAATGGCAGTTTTTAATAAAACCGAAAAACAATGTAAATATTTCAGAGTATTTTTACATTACAAATCAATTAATGTATGTTCTTTATTGTTGAAGCAAAATTATTTATTTAAAACGGGGGTTTTTTGGTTCACTTGAGGGACAAGACTGCCTCGGTACAGGTCACAGGGTACTGACTCATGCTCACCCAGATTCTACTGAGCTTTCCGGACCTGTAGATCAGCTGAAAAAAAAACTCAAAAAAATCTTTAAAATCAAAAACCCGTCAAATTTTCGGTGACAAATAGGTCACCAGCAAAAAATAAAAACATGTTTAAAAATAAATTAAAAAGTAAACAATATTTCAAATTAAAATTAAATTAAAATATGCATTTTAAATACTGTGAGAAAAATCAAGTATTTTTTTTTAAAAATTTTACTTTATACTGTGCTATACTCTATTCGGAGCGCAGGTGCCTTCCTGCACATATCTGTGCTGCGTACCAACTGCTTTTATATAGATATGCGGGACCACGGGCTTAATGTGTCTTCCAAAGCACAAATAGCGGGTTTACTAGGTAGAAATACTACATAGTGGTTTGCGTAAAGTAACAAGTTATGAAAAAGTCTAATGTAGTAATGAGAAAATTAAACCGGAATCGCCACGGTAAGATGCTGTTAGGCTAGCCACTACGCCAGCTCGGCCAATAGACTTATTTAAATATTTTAATTTTTTTAAATCAAACATAAAAAATCCGTATTTAAATTATTTTAGCTAAGCTTTATTTTATCTTTTAAGGATGGTAACCGACCCATAACCAAAACTGGTGGGTTTTTTGATTTTTAAAGGGTTTTAAAAAAAATTATCTACTAGGATTCGGTCCCTGCTGGCGAGGGACCTAAAATATCTTTCGTAATTTAAATATAACTTACAGATTATTTTTTAATTAATCGTACTTACCCTCTTAAAAAGTAAAGAAGTTATCAAGTACTGATAACTAATACTGACCTGCAAAAAAAACAAGCTATGAAAATTGCTATTTGAAAAAAATTTTTTTTCTTTAATTGATAAATGAAAACATAAATTATACCCTAACATATTTAAAATATCTGTATAAAACAAATTTTAATAGTAAAATTAAAAATAATAAAATATAATTTTTTTAAGAAATATTTTTATAAGATAAGTTTTTGTGTAAAAAATAAAATTAAAAGACTTAGTTTAACCGTTTAACGTTATGAATAAATATTATAGCAGATCGCTTTTCGCTAAATGAATATTTTTAATTTTTAAATCAAATTCGTTACAATAAAAAGCAAGGCTTAATGTACCCAGCATTGCTTAGCTTGGTAAACCTTAGAAAGAATATTGTGTTTGGTGCGGTATAGGTCAGTCTAGTTTTGCATTTAGTTGACACTACCTTTTTGTCGGTATGCAGTATTATTAAAATTTCCAAATAATAATACTACTTTAAAATTGAATTTTTAAACTTTTTTGTTATTTTGTGTATAACCCTGTTGATGAGATTTTTCCTTATATTTTTGATAATTTTTAAAGTCTCTACAATGTTTAGGAACAGTGTAGAAATTTAACTATCCAATTATATCAAAAATTTATACAAATAAAGCCCTGTAGTATCAAAACGATATAATAGTTTTTTACCCTACAAGTGCGTTTATGAACATGATTACAACAATTAGTGTGAAAGATTAGAATGACGATGTCGTAGATCGAGTCGTTCTTATCACACAAGTGTTGTAGTCATGTTGAAATGAGAAAATACTGTTTTAATTTTTATTCATTAGTTGTTCACCTTTAGCACCACTAACTTTGACATTTGCCTTTTTTTGTAGTTCTGAACTGTGGGGGATTATTTCGTGTTTTAGACTATGGTTATAAAAATTGTTTATAAATTAGACATTGCTTTGTCTAAAAAGTCAGTCAGTACTTTTTTCGCAAAAACATCTATTTTTAAAATTACTAGAAGCGATTCTAAAAGTCTTTCTTCAGGCATTAAAGTTACCAAGGTACGTGCCAGGAAATCATTATTACCGGAAAAATAGCAAACAAAATATTTTTTTTAACATGGTGTGCTGGCAAGAAGGTAAAAAATAATGCATTAAAAAGTGCGAGCCAAACTGGTTAACAGCCCAATCTGTTACAGTAAGATCGTCCCCATTCTCATCATCATCATCATTATCATCATCATTATCATCATCATCAGCAGTAGGGATTGTTTAAAAGAAATGTGTTATTAATCTTAATTAATAGCAGAAATTTGTAGTTAAATTTAACATATTTTTGAACATTTGTAGTGGTTTCTCATTATTACAAAAACCAGTTGTGTTTTAATAGATTTGTAACACCACTAGTTATGGTGTGAGTCTCATAACGTACCTAAAATAACAGAAAAAAAGTTATGTAAAAACGTCATAACTTAAAGGTTGTAGTTAAAAAAAATAGAAATATAGATATGATGTTAGCACATATAGCAAAACCTACTGTTAATATTTCATATAATTGTAATATCCCTTGAAATCAACGAATATTTTCATTCTCTCAAAACATATATTATAACAATTAATCATATCTTAAACAATAACTTATTAAAATGTATTTAAAAACATAAAGTAATTTTATACCAACAAAGTCTTAATCCATAATATTAATATAATAATATAATAAATTAAGTTTGCCTGTAAATCAATAAGCTGCCTTTATAAAGAATGAATTAAAATTAAAAATGGTTAACTTTTTTACCGTTTTCAGCAGAATAAAGCCAAACAATAATGTCGGGGTTTTGTTTTATTTCAGCTTGTAAAATAAACGTCCAGCAATATTGTGTTAAAATTATAATTTTATTTATTGTTTGAGTTTAGAATCTTGTGGATATTTTAAAGCTAACATAATAAAAGCTTTTGGTAAATATACTTAAAATATTAAATTTATTACTAAACAAGTAAACAGTAAATGTGTTGCTTTACTTGCTGTATTAATACAAATAAAAATGTATAGTAAAAGAAAATATTTTTTAATAAAATTAAGCAAAAAATATTTTAAATATATTTAAATCTTTAGTAATGTGTGGATAAGTCAGAATAGATCAAGTATATAATAAAGCGGCTAGGTAATATTTTAATTAAGCAGTCGAGATTTGAGGTATCCCATTCTAGGCCACTACTTTACCAACATACGGCCTAGCTTTGTTTTTTCTGTTTAGGTTAGATTTATTATTTTTATTCTGGCATAAATTAGAAAAGCCAGATTTTGTCTTAGGTTAGTAGAAAATTTCAAAATACTTCATCTTCATCTTGTATTGCCTGAGAAGCTAAGCAAAGACTTCAATGCGTCATTGTTTCAGTTACATGTTCAGCAAATTTTTTGGTGATGCAGATGGAAATAGATGATTTCATTGATGTAACCAACACAAATTTGTAATGTATGTGAGATTTTAGGAACATAATTTGATTTATTTTATACAAAAAATTATCATTTTTACTTTTTATATTAAAGATATTTTATATAAAGACATATAAATGTTAAAAATTTTATTTAATAATTATAAAAGCAAAATATCCGTTATTTAATGAAAAATTTAGCCTTTATAGTTGGTTTAGAAAACATATTGATATTTTAATTTATTTTTATAAGTTTACTGTAGTTTTATGCTATAAAATTTATGGAAAAATAACTTTAAAAGTTAAGAAATACTATTTTAGTTAAGCTATTATATTTCTCCAAAAATAACTATTGCATAAAAACTCCTAAAAATGTTACCACATTCTTTGTCAACATTTGAGTTAAAAAAAGTATAGTTCTCTTTACAGTTTGTATTATTTAATTATTAAATTTATAAACCAAAAAGTTTAAATTTCTATACATTATCCAGTTACCAACAAATTAGAAATTTTGTATCTGACAAAGAGAGAAGTAGTTTTCCCCGGCAAATAATGTACGTGTTCAGACTTTACTTTAAAATCACTTGTACACTTTATGTAATATTCTGATGTCAATAGATTATTTCTGTTATGTTTTTTTTTATTATTATAATATATATTACCAAATGTAAAGTTTTAATTATTCAATATAGTTCAATTAAGGATTAAAAAACAATTAAAATACCACGTAGTTTCCAGTATCCCATTCCCATCTACATAAACCAGTATTTTTTAAATTTATTTTTAAGTATGTTTTTTAATTTATATTTAATAACAAGTATATTACAAGTACAAGCATCAAAACCAAACTAAAGTCTTTTATATTTATTAAAAAATTTAAAAATAAATATTATTAACAAAAAATTACGTTAAAGAGTCTCCATACCGTAAAATATTTTATCATAAAATGGCAAAACACTTAAGGCCTAATACTTTGTACAATTGCCAATTGATTAAATAATGGCATTAATCTTTTATGAGACCGAATACAAGCTTTCTTGTAACTCTTGTCTTATCCTGTTTTTGAGATCTTCTTATTTCTAACTTAATCTTTTCTCAGGCATCATTTTCATTGTTTCCACAGGTGTTCTGTTTTAAGACAACCAAGTGTTACTGGGGGCACTAGTAAACCCCAAGATAACGTCCAAGCTGATATGGAAATGCCAAAAAGAACTGGAAGTCTTGGGAGAACGCAATAGAGTAACTCTCTTGTGGGTTCCAGAACATTCGGGAATAGAAGGCAATGAAAAAGCGGATGAGCTAGGGAGACAGAGATCATCCACATCATACTTTGGTCCAGAACCTGCCCTTGGAGTGACCAAAACCACAGCACGAGGGCAAACCAGGGAATGAATCCGAAACAAACACGAGGAATACTGGGGAAACCTCAGTAGAATTAGATATGGGAAAAGCTTCATAAGGGGCCCATCCAAAAAAAAACGAAGGAGGAACTACTTAGACAAAGTAGGAAAAGACTTCGCATAACGGTAGGGTTGCTTACAGGGCACGATAGCCTAAGAGGACACCTACACAAGATAGGCTCATACATTGGGGACCCAAGTTGCAGAATGTGCGACGAGGGGGAAGAAACAGCCTACCATATCCTGTGCGAATGTGAAGGATTGGTATAAAGGATAATGGGAGATTAGGCACAAAAAGCGCAAGAGGCTGCGCTGCCTCCGGTAGTGAATCAAGATGGCTCCCAAGGATAAAAAAGGTGTTCTATTGGAGAAATGTCTGGTGAATGCGGTGGTGTATTAGGTTTTTGACGGACATTATGAATCATCGATTCACGTTCAACCATGTATGGTTTTGATCGTTATCTTGTTGGAACAAGTAATTACCCTAACTACCAAGCTTTTCAACTATCGAAAAAGACCACATTGACTTTTTCATTGGCTGCCATACCCCCCATAATAACACATTACCTCATTCGTGCTTTACAGTTGGACACACATTTTTCATGTTAAGAGCCCTGTTGCAAGAAGAAAACCATTAATTTTATAAAAAATAAAAGAAGGCTTAGAATTTGCCCGAGAATATGTTATCAAAGACAGTGATTTTTGAAAAAGTGTTATCTTTAGTAATAAAATAAAAATTAACCTTTTTAGATCAGATGGCCTAGATAAATTTTGACAAACTGAGATTACAGGATATAAGAGATTTAAAATCCGGACTTCTAATTAATATTTTAGACAATAAAACTGAAAAACTGAGATCGTTTGTGGTAAATAAGACGTACATGAAACTTTTTAGAAAGTGTTTTGCATTGAGACCAAAAAATTTCCGTGTTTTCTTTAAATACCAAAATGAAAGAGGCTACAGGTAAGTGGTAGAAACTTATTAATTTGGAAAAATGCCTTAAATTGTTGCCAAATTTTTAAATTTACCAAAAAAAGTATTCACAGGGCATTGTTTTCTCCAAACCTCTGCGACAATTTTTATTTCCCTGGCTCAGATTTAACCAGTTAAAAGAGGTCGGTAAGCATAACCGAAGGATACATTAAAGAGTTGCTTTATAATAAAATTAAAGTAACTAATTTAATTGTTAAAACAGCAAGTTAAAATCCTCTTGTTAATATAAGTAATGTTTCCCATTTCTTAGGAAGGGAACTTTAATCGGTAATCAATAATTGAAAAATTAATTTAACAATAAACATTACTTACAAATAAATAATGAACTGCTATTTCACATTTTTAATGTGCATTATTTTTGTCTGTAATATGTAAGGACGAAAAATTTATTCGGTATTTTTGTCGTTTTCCGTTAACCATGTAAAATGCCGGCACAACAGGTTTTGCTTTTAGAATGTCAATATTTGCCAACGATTTTAGAGAAATTATTTTGTCACTCCAGACTATAATATACCTTACAACAAATCAATACCTTTACACAAAACGGGAAATATAAATATAGCTTTTACCGTATATGGAATTGTCACCTGTCTGGTCAATTTGCCACGTGTAGTAGTCAATTTAAATTTCTGTCCTCGTGCATGGATATTAACCCGCTGAATATCTAATAAAGAGAAGCAATACCAGCCATGTCGATTTAAAGTTATGCTCCAGAGCCTGTATTCATTAACCATGTTTACTCTATTTAGTTTGATTGCTTGGCTAGCATTTTCAGAGTAAAACCAAAAACAACTTGTGTATTATATTGTTTTGTATTAGGACAAACGGTTAAACAAACATTTCTTTGAGTGTTTAATATTAACCTAGCTTTAAAATAGTATATTAAGGTATAAGTAAATATTAAGGTCTTTAAAACACGTGTGATTTTTCGGAAACGACGGCGTAGCCAAAGTTCTAGAAATAGAACATATCCATGAATATTTAACGCCATTTTTTTGATTGCTTTTAAAATATTCTTTATATTAATATTTTATTTGATGTTATAAAGTACTTATGTCAAATCAATATTTTCTTACTTTAAAATGCCTGACATGTGCCAAAAGTTTGGCAATATTATCTTAGACTTCAAATTTTTCGTGTTGTTGATTGATTTACCATGGTAACCTTAAAACAGACGCGTGTTTGAAAGTTGGTTTTAAACATGCACGGGCGTACTTTAATTAAGCAAAACAGGGTACCAATAAAAAAAAAAGATATGACATTTTTTTATAACTAGTAATGTCAACTCTTGCACGTTTAACGGCTGGGGTATAAAAAATACCTTTAACGTGCAAAAAATATACGGATTTTACTTTTCTTACTTATTGCAAATAGTATTTATGGTTTTTTTAAATTATTCTAAATTTTAAATCAATGTTTGCTTTTACAAAATCAGATAATTTTTATTTTTTATTAATTAACTTTAGGTTTTTTTTAAGTTAAGTAAAAGTTACAAAGAATTATATTAAATAATACACATATAGTAAAGTGTTTGTACTATGTTGTAATAAATATCGAGATTGTTTTAAAGAGAAGGACAAATGAGCTAGTAATATTTTTCTGATCTAACTAGATTACATACAAGAATTACACAGGTCCACAAAAAAAGTGGTGTGTGCAGGGTGTCGGACTGAGATTATCTGGCGTATTTTTTTTCGCAGAATTCAAATCTAAACTCAAAATTGGGGGTCAAACAGCAAAAAATTGAGAAAACCCCAAGAACCGACATGGTACATTTACCGACAAAAACCTGCTACCACAAATGTTTGGACTACGACTATACAGGGTGTCCCACGACGAACCGACGCGGTCGATTTCTCAAAAACTTAGGAACGGAAAATTTTAAAAGTTTGGTAGTTTACTAATTTGATAGTTAATTGTCTAAAATATTATTAATTTGGTTGACCGGAAGTCGAGCTAACTTCCTTATTATTAAATGAAACCCTATATATTATTGCATTTTGATTCGCAGAAAATTTAGATTATTTTTATAATATGCTATACCTAATTCTTCTTTTTCGAGTATCCACCATTTTCGACTATCTTAAATTTTATTCAAAAATGACATTTGTGAACCCCAAAATAAGGAGAAATATTTCTATACTCATTCTATTATTTCATGATTAATTCCTTGTAAAAATTAAAACAATTTTTGTATATTAACTGGATATTGGAAATAATACATGAGACTAAAAATTAAGTACAAAAATGAACTAATAAAAACGTAAAGAGTATTATTTTCAAATTGGAAACCCTACTTTTATAGTTTTTATGTATTTAGCATTAAGTTTTTAAATTTAATAAAAAATTTACCATTTTGTATTGTAAAAGTGCTATATGGCTCTTTAATTTTGTTATTAGTGGGCCATGACGCCCCAGAAAAAAATTCTTTAGAAAATCCTAGTCCGACACTCAGCACACATCACTTTTTTGTGAGCTTGTGTTATTAAACGTAGTGTCGGTAGAACGCAAACACTTTTTTTTAATTACAAAATATTTTGGTTCTACTGGAAATTTATGTACAACTAAACCAAAATAACTAAAAATAATAGCAAAAATACCAGTTTTTATTGTATTAAACTTTTAGGGAAAAAACCTAATAGATAATAATAAAATAATAGAAAAAATTATACCACATCTTTTTCTAGTACCAGTGTATTTGCAAGGTTAGAGATTAGATCATTTATTAAATAAAAAATTATTTACTTTAATTAAAACGTTAAAGTTATATAAAAGGTGTCTATGCTTTCTGTACTTTATAAAAAAATGCAGATTAAAAAATATTTTAACTAACTCTAGATGTTCTTTAGAAGTTCCTCGCCTCTAACACTTTTTTGTTAAAATTAAAAATAAAATTAAGGAAGTATGTAGAAAAAACGGCACAACTTTTTATGGACACAATTTCAATAAAAGTGGCCTCTGCAAAAGGATGACGTTAAATCTGCTACTAAAGAAATCTCGAAACAAATACAATGTCTACGCATAAAGCCTAGAATAAGCTTGCACGCTTACTTTTTTCCCCGAAGGACCAGAAGGGCTAATTTTCCCTTCAATCAATCCAATGGGTTTATATTTTTGAATAATTTATTGAAACTTAGTTTGTCGGATATACTGGTACTGGTAAACTTGTCATAAATAGGATTTTTTTACTTGTGTCGATCGCCACTTACTGGAACTTTACATTGTCTGGTTTAAATCTAACATTTTATACAATTTACAACTATAAATTTACATTAGTTTTTCTTAAATTCATCACAAAATGGACAAATGCAAAATTTTATTTTTATTTTTATATTTATTTATTAGGGATATTCCCCGGCTACAGAAAAATTGAATTCTACAAAAACAAAATACCGAAATAAGTCAAAACTCATAAATATTTTTAGTTTCTCCTCTTTCTATAAAGGCGCTGATTTCTTCTTCTTAAAAAAGAAATATAAAATTTTAATATATACAGAGCCATCTGTTTTACAGAAGCGCATCGAAAATAACCAGAAAGATGGCGTGCTAGTAAGGAATTTAAAATTAAATAAATAAGAAAAACTGTTCATTGACCTATAATCACATTGTTATTGTGTATTTTTTTAAACTTTCCACAAAGGTAAACCAATCTACTTTGTGGTCACGTTATTTGATGCTAAAGGCAACTCTTAATGCGAATGAAGACATTTTGTAATACCAAAAATTACGTGCATTTCTAAAGCGACAGTCAGAGGGCTATAAGGCGAAGAGGTCAAAATTTTTGTTAAGGGAACAGCAGTTTATTGCTGAAGCACCAAATGATTAAGGTAATTTAAAAGTAAAATGTAAAAAAAATAAATAAAAACTTTTTGGCATTACTTTTTGTATATTTGATGTCGCTAGGGCATATCGCTGGAACGAAAATGCAAACTAAGATTACAAGATATAGTAAATTTGAGGTGTAGGCTTCTTATTAGTATTTTAGACATTAAAACTAAAAAAATAAGATTGTTTGTGATAAATGAAATTGTATAGATAGTATTTTTCATTCAGATCAAAATATGGCACTATTTGTTGTTTGACCAATTATTATATATACAAAGAAAGCTATATTACAGGTTATATAAAGTATTGTCACTAGTGAAAAATAAAAACTTAATTCCTGGGTATATTGTCCAAAGAATTTAATATTGTTAAAGCAAAAAGTTATATTTTGACCTTACCTGAAGGACACTGATATATGTGATAGGTTTGGTCATTTTCATATGTTCGTCTTCTTCCATAAACTTTAAAAATATTTTTAAATAAGCCGATGTTGGTTTTAAATTAAAACTATGAATTTAAAATCCGACCCATGCTTGTTTTAAGTAGTGTATTTTAAATTTAAAACCAATTGAAAATTTTATAAAATATATAAAAGAAAATATATAAAACCTGAAACTTAGGGTGTATTTACGAGACATGTATTTTTACGAGAGAAAATAGAAAACGATACAAGACGAGAGAATGGTCTCTTTCTTAGGAGGGCAATCTTGGGAGACAAGAGGGCCATTTTGTTATCCCTGAGACAAGAATAGATTCTCCGTCTCTTCCGTCCATCTCGTGGCAGCACTAAATAAAATGCTTCAAAATTCAATAGACTATTCCTAACTTACATGACTTTTAAAACGTCGTAAAGTTTGTTTTTTTGATTATAATAATAACCTTTACTTTATTTATAAAACTCAAAATATTTTATCTTAAAAAATATGAAAAAATACATATAGATAAGAAATTTTCTTCTATAGAGGCTAACATAAATTTTAATTGAACTAGCAAATAATCTACTTAGGATTATGTAATAAATTTTAATATAACAACGGCTTCAAATTCAATTCTGAATATCCTCATAGAACGGACAGAAAACACATATTAGGCTATTGCATGTAGTAACATATTTGCTGAAATTCCTTTTGAGGCTTTTGAATAGTTACATGTACACTTCATCAAATACAGAACTGTTACCACTCCGATGTGCAATTTGCGTGTAAAGCAAGCCGATTTAAATGATCATCCGCACCGGGTATATTACCGGCATGGAATTTACAAAGAGACAATATACTACAATTAAACAATATTGTATAGGGTACAATTTGAGGTAAAGTTGTGTTTAAAGCAAAAGGAAAGCTCTAAAACGTCGTGGTTTGTCTAACAAGAGGTTTAAAAGCAAAAGAAAACATCATAATACATACTGTTGCAGAAACACATCTTGCAACATGGAAGCTATTTTTCTATAGCCACAATAACATTTCTTCTAATCTTTATAAAATAATAAAAATCTAAATTTAAATAGTATATTTCCTTATATCGTACAACCGCCTTAATAAATTCAAATAATTCTAAAATTCCTTACCGATCTAAAAATGACAAACAAGAGAAGCAGTCTTCGCTATAACGGTAACAAATTGACATTTTTCGTGAACTCTGGGATGACGTAGCGATTCGACGCAGGAGTAGTCAGCGCGTCATGAAAATAGGCCAATGAAATGGGTCGCTTCGAGGCCTAGGCGGTAGAGCAGGTCAAAAGCTAACAATTCAGTAAGACTTCTGGCTTCGTCAAATAAGCAGTGTCTAAAATTTTCTTCGCCTTTTGGACAAATTACCGAAATGTTCTTGAGTTTGGTAGTAAATCACTGTCTGAAATTTGTTCTCGCATTTTGAGCAAAGTACCGAAATGTTCTGTTTAAATAATTAATTATTAATTTATTAATTAATGTTAATGAAATATCAGTTTCCGTGGTAGTTTAATGTTACTTTCTCGTGTAGCACAAGAATATTGGCATATCGCATTTTTTCTCTTTAAACAAGTAAAATTATAAAATTTTGTACGAAGTGTACATTTCTTAGCTAGATAGCTACTTAAGTATTTCTCTGTGTCGAATTTAATTTGACATGTTTAGTAAAGTTTAAAAGTAATCCAAGTGGTTAAAAATGATTGTAAAGGACTTTGGGGCTAGAGTGGTGATGGAAGTGAATTAGTTTATTGAAAGAGACTATTGATAAGCAAGGTAAAATCTTAACCTATTGATATGAAAGTTCGTCAATAATTTATACCGGGTGCCCCAAAATCTGTAAATAATTTCTAACTTTAACTTTAAACTTTCTAACTCATATAGTGATAGAAAAAAAATCTCTAATTGTGACGTGACGTCGATAGATTCACGACTAAATAAATTCCTTTGAAAAATTTAAGTGAATTTTTTGATAATTTTATAAGTAAATTTTGTGGCCTTTCTTTCTTTTTACATTTTTGTTAAATTCAGCTTTTGATAAATTTGTGAACAGCTAATATTATCAATAGATAATAAGTTTTCTTGGATATTTTTAAAAGTAAACAAAAATCAAATTTTTTTTTAAGGGGGAAAATTTTTTTTTAAAATTTTTTTTATACCCCCCCTTGGCGTATCGCAAAAATTTAAAATGTAGAATTTTTTAAAATTTATTTAAATAAAACTTTGATATTTATTTTATTCTTTTGTCTCAATCAGCAATAATTATTCCCCAGGTCGTCCAAACCTTAAAACCCCCTAGGTTTGCAGTTCATATTTAGCCGATAAGGTTTGCCGACAACTACTTATGGTGCTGAGGCACCGATTTACGTTTCCCCCAAAAACATTTAAATACTTTTTAATTTTTAATCTAAGGAAAAAAAGATTAAAATTAAGATAGTAAAAAAACAAAACACAAAAACTCAAAAAAAAAATATTTTGTTTTTTTTTTGTCGGCAAAGAACTTTTCAATCACTTATTTATTAAAGTCAAAATGTACTTTCAAAAATTTTTTTAATCGAATTTATTGTAAAAAACCCAATTTTTTGCCCGTGGTATTTCAAAAAAAAATTTTTTTCAAATTTTAAATTAAAAAAACCCCATATACAGGGTGCCACAGATTCGGTGCATGCATGGGGATCTCGAAACCCCTAAGAGATCGAAGTGGTTAAATTTGGCAAGGGGGTTTTTTTGGGCCTAACAACACCCCCATTAAAGGAAAATTAACTGGGGGATACCGGAAAAACGAAATTTGCTGATTTTTTTTTTTTTTTCGATTTAAAAAAATATGGAAAAAAAAAACCCAGGGCACTTTTGCCTACAAAAAAACGTTGAAAAATTTTCGAGCGTTTTTTTTGTTGACCAACAACTTTTTTTTTTTTAAAGCGGCACAAAATTGTTTTTGCATTTTTTGAAGCAGTTACAATCCCAATTACAATGATGTAAACATTAATATTTTTCTGTTAAATAAACATATTTTCCATAAGAGACAATAAGTAAGACAAGGAACGCACATCTTTTCTTATAGGGGCGTTCCATATTTGTTAATAAATATTAAGTGTTATACATTTTTGTATGGGATAATAGGAGGTTCAAAAAAATTGAATAAAAAACCCAGGTCCGTATTTAAAAAAGTTGATGAGGGTTTCTAACGAAAACGAAAAGTCATACAGAAAATTTTAAAACTGTTTTGTAAAGCAAAAGTGGCCATGGGAAGTGTGTTTTGTTTTTCCATATCTTTTATTTAAAGTCGAAAAAAAAAACGAATCGGGAAATCGGTTTTCCGGATATCTCGGAAGTACCGGAACAACTCTAATGGACTTTAGGCACCTAAATAAACACTTTATAATAACGACTTCGTATCTCTACGGTTTCAGATGCATCACTCATCTAACTTATATATATATATATATATATATATATATATATATATATATATATATATATATATATATATATATATATATATATATATATATATATATATATATATATATATTTTTATATATAAAATATAAAATATATATATATATATATATATATATATATATATATATATATATATATATATATATATATATATATATATATATATATATATATATATATATATATATATATATATATATATATATATATATATATACTGAAATATTACACCAAAAGTTTAACCACTCAACGCAACGAAACAAGAGGTCAAACGTATATAATCACACCAGTAATCTTATGTAATATTTAGGAATCTGTGTAAAAGGTATTACTCACATTGCACCTTCGTTTCATATTATGACCTATCAAAGTTGATTGTTGATAGTGTGAAATGATGATGATTTTTGTTTGATTTTACAGAGTTAAATGATGTTGAATATCTGAGTGTTAGCTTCCTGGAAGAACAGAGATGATATGGAGGACACAGTCAACAAGAAATTAGGCTTCCATTTGATTCTTGCTGATAATGATCAAGTGTTCTAGCACAGTTTAGAGATGATTTAGAGTGATAGAAGATAAATGACAAAGCTGAGCCTATGAGGTTGTGACGATTTAGCCTTGACGTTTAGGCATAAGGAAAATATTGTTTTGACAATTTATGATTTTTAAAAGCATTTAAATCTAAATACTCAAAGTTGTTCTTGACAAATTGTTTGTTTGTGAATTATGATTTTATGAGCATGAAGTGAGAACTAAACAGTTTGAGGCAGACAGTGATAGTAACCAGAGTTTGTTTTAAATTTTTTGTAATATAGAGTGTTGTATTTATGAAATGAGCAAGCCACGTGAGCAGTTTGAGTGACTGTTTGTGATCCCAAGTATCAAGATGTGTGGATCAGACCAGTGATGCATAATCAATGATGACAGTTTTTAGTGACTCAGTCTGATGTGCATCTTTGAGGCAGTTATTTGATTGAAACTGAACGATGGTTTAACATATAGAACTTTGGGTTTCTATCAGACAAAGCCTATGTGATCAGACTGAAAAACAGTTTACACCACCTTTACTATGCCTACACACCTAACTAAAGCAGTTTTAGTAAACTTTTTTTCTGCAACAACAAGTTTTGCTCAAAGAAACTGGGTAGGGATAATCAGTTGATGGCTTTAATGGGACTCAAGCTCTTAATGTGATGAGGACGACATTTAGATATTGCACTTCTAAAATAAACTGTATAAATCTCTTCTACATTCTTTGTTATGACAGATGACATTCACTAACAGTTTTGAAATAGAACTACTGACTGACAACATGGGCTTTAGTTGATGTTCTTAAATGAAATTGTTTGAAGCATCAGAGATAAAAAGTTGTTAAAGTAAAAAAAAGTTCTGTTCATCTCATGAGCAGTTAGATATTCTTTCTTAGTAATGTACTATAACAGTATCAGACATATTATTATTCCTGAAGCTATTTATTAGCCCTGAAGTTTACAAAGACACATATAAGCTCTGCTTTGTTGATTTACTGTTTATCATTCAGCATCTGGCTGGCTAATGACATGTTTGGTTGTTCTTAAAAAAATTTAAAAGAAATTATAGTTTTCTTTCAGTAGTTAAATATTTATTGAACTATTCTCCATGTTGTTTAGTTTGTTTGATATTGTTGAACTGATAAACAAAAAGATGATGATGAAAGTGAGCTCCTGTTGTTGTTCTGTTTGTTTAGAAATGATTTTTAGAACAGACAGACAAAAGTACAACAAAAATATATGTTGTTGATGTGATTCCCATTGTTGATTTATCTGGAGTAACCAACTTAACAGAGCTTAATAAAAAAACACTCAGGTTTAGTTTATCTTATTGAAAAACAACGGAAAAGTTAAACAGATCTCGTTTGAGAGTCTTGAACTGGATTTTTATTTATTTTTAATGACAAAGAACCTAGACATTTGGTAACATACAATGGAGACACCTTTTTAATTTATAATAGTTTTGGATCGTTTAACAATAAGATAAATTCAAGTGATGATTCTGTTTGAATGGTTTTAGTTCTTGTTTATTCAAGTATTCTTGATATTTGATCAAATGATATGGATTTTGATTTGATTGATGTTTTGTTAGCAGTGTTATTTAGTTGTTGTTTGATTCAATTGTTTGTTTATTTTTAAAAAAGTATGCATAAAATCCTATTGAGAAGACAATAGAGCTTTGTTATATCTGACTAGGAGACAATTATTTGTATCTGTTTAGAATTGATTTTATTTATATGTATTGTTAAATGTTAAGAATTCAATTATTTATGAGTGATTTTCTTGATAACAACATTTGATAGTTTAAAAGTAATTATGTAAAGCTCCAGTGTGAGTTAGCAGATGAGAGATTGATTGATTAGTTTCAAAAATATTCCAATAAAAGACAGAACTACAGTAAAGTTATAAAACTTGAGTTTGATATTATGTATTTAGCCATGATTAAATTCAAGAAAAACAGTTTAGTTTGTTTTGATTTGTTGTTGAGTTGTTTGACATTTAGTTAGTAGCAAAAACGTTTATGGTAGATACTAAATCAAAACATTACATATATATATGTCTATATATATTTATAACAAAAATAGCATTGCATTTCGTGATTTTATCTGTATGTACATATAATATATATATATGCTATATGTAATATTTATTTTTATATGTGTGTATGTATTCTACCATTGACTATCTTTGTTTATGTTGTATCGATACAAAGAATTTTATCAAACGTTGAGCAGTTGTTGCAGATGAAATGATGATGTTGATTTGATGATAAATTTGATGATGTTTGTGTTTTGAGTTTGTGATCAGCAGCAAAAACAATTCAAATATTATTTTATATTTATTAAATTAATTTATTGAGTTGATATACTGGCTTCAAATAAAATATTTTAGTGTTATTTTAAAATGCAAAATGTTTTTTCGATAAAATTGTTTGGGTGTGATTTTCAAATTTAAATTTAAATTAAAAATAGCTCTGCTTTATTTAAAAATATAATAAATTATTTTCTAAATAAATCTACCTTATTTTATGTTTAAAAGCAATATTATTTTTAAAGGAATTCAAATAAATATATATATATATATATATATATATATATATATATATATATATATATATATATATATATATATATATATATATATATATATATATATATATATATATATATGTATATATATATATATATATATATATATATATATATATATATATATATATATATATATATATATATATATATATATATATATATATATATATATATATATATATATATATAAGTAATCCGTAATAAATTAAATAACGAGAATTGTTGACAATTATACTTAAAAATAAAATTAGGTTTGGGAAAAAATATAAAAATTATGTTTTTATAATCAACATAAATAAAAACCACAAACACCAGGAAAAAAAAACATACCAGCATCTCAATTCCTGGGCCAATTCTTAATAATAATATTTTAACCGTATAACTATGAATGACAGATTGTGTTGTTGTCTTTCTGAATAGTTTTTAGTGTTTGACATATAGGAATTTTAATTTGTTATGTACACATATATGCTTTTATTTTTAAAAAAAAAAAAAAAACAAGAACCACTAAGCCCAGAAAATATAAAGAATATATTGTGAACGGTTCGAGAAAAAACACTTGTTAAATATATATATATATATATATATATATATATATTTTTATATATATATATATATATATATATATATATATATATATATATAAATTCGTCCTCCCAGCGTCGTGACATCTTTCTTAAAAAATTTTTACATATCTTGTGACATCCCTAACGATGTGACATCAATTTTGGATGTCACAACGTTCCAACGTTTTGGCGAAACTTGACCAGTAGAGAGGGGGTACCTAGTTTAGAAGGATGTCACAAAGAGTGGAGTTTATAAAGAAAAAAACAGGCAACATCCATAAGAAAAATTTCGTGGAGTATATGCTGTGTATACTTATTACATACACTCACAACTTCGTGACATCCTTTTCCTTGCTATATATTTTTAATTTGATATGTATTACTTTGTAACATCCGGCAAAAACCGGAAAAATTGCAACAACGCATCACGCTACTATTTTGTAAAAAGTTATAAATAGATTAGCGTCTACATTATTTAGGGCTAGAACTAGTGTTTACTAACTGGCGCATAATTATGCCAATAGCGTAATCTGACATACCGGATAATAATTTTCGCATTCCAAATAAAAGTGATATTTCGCATATCTTGACGAAAATCATAAATAAATAATAATTTCCCTAAGTCAACTGTTTACAAAAATTATTTTTTGTTGACTTTTTACCAACAAACAGCAATCGCCCCACCGACTACACCCAATTGAACCCTATTTTATAATTGGGTTTTGGACAGATCAATCTTAAAACCCACATTCTTCCCAAAATCTTTCTCTTTTTTAATTCTAATTCTAATCATTAGCTAGGGACCGTATGTCGTATATAAGTATGAAGTATATTTATAAATTACGTTTATGTGATTTCCCTGTTCTCAGTTCTGTTCCTGCTGTTCCCCTTTCTTTTTTCGTGTTTTCTGATTTCCATGCTTTTTAGTATACTATCGACTGGGGCTACGATTTTAAATTACTAAAATTTTAGATCCATAAATAGCAGAAAGTTATGAGACCAAATCTTTGAAAATAATTCTGACAGATATACTGGTTTAAAAAAAAACATGTTGATATTCAGGAGTTAGATAATGAATAGGGAAGGCAAGCTTTTAAATATAAGAACTTCAATTAAATTGTAAGAAACCTGAGCAGTATTGGTCGAAAATTTTAAATTATAAAACAATGCAAATAATTTTTGTTTTTCATTTAAAAAGAGCTTAATCATACCATGTTATATCAGATGACAATGGAATTACTGTTCACGGCGTCATTTAAAATCGGTTAGCAAGACGGGAAAATTTTGGGTTATTAAAAGGGTTGGGTATAAATATTTACAACATTGAAACAATTGAATGTTTTCGGATTCACCGAAAATAATATAAACTTTGTTTTTCAAATGATATCCTTTGTATATTTTCTTTTTTTAACTCTGATTAATGAACAACTTTTTTTGTAACATACCCTAACTAGTACTTTTGAGACATTTTCTTTTTTAAAAATATATTGAAATTCATATTTGTTTTTATTTTGCAGAAAAAAAGAAGCAGCCTACGACAAAAACTACCGCTGTTTGCTTCGTATTCATAGCGCTATCGATTGAAATGTTTAAAAAATGTGACAATAGTTTTTATGAAATTTGGTTTTATCCAGAGGTATGGATTTTTCCAGTTTTTGAAAATGTCTAGTAGGATCGGATATTAGTACCCCTGGTTAAACATATTGAAACAAGATAGACACATGGAAGCCGTTTAGCCAGTCGAGCCGTTTGGGCTCTACACCGTTTTAAAAAACACAAAACTTTACAAAGGATCATTTCGTAAAAATAGTTGAGGTGAGAATCGTGATATAGTCCCTTATACAAAAAACTGTTCAAATTTTACAGAGGGGTAAAAAATTTTAAAAATGTAAGGATATTCCGTTGAAAAAACTTATCGTGACATATTTTCTTTTTGTTTTAAAAGTTTTCTATAAACAATGTTTAAACATTTAACAAAAAAATATATCGGTTACTATTTTGGAAATACAGGAAGACAAAAAACCTGTACAGTCCTCGTTGCAACAAATACAGGATCATTGTTTATATTTATTTGGCCCCCCTGCACGAATTAATTTAAGTGATAGGTATTAAAATAGTGATAAAAAGGGATTAAATGCAGTTGCGCATCAAAAAACTGAAGTTTGAAAAAAATTACTTTTAATGTAATTGTACTCCTGTATATCGTAGCATAGTTGAAATTTTTTTGCTTCCTCTTATGAAAAATTAATAAGTCTATATTTGTCCAGTCGTTTTTAAATTATTTCAGTTTAAAGTCGGAGAGATCCACAATTGAATAATTAAAGTGGTTGTCTCCACCTTTTGAGACTCGATATTTCAAAATGGCTGAACAAAATATAGAAATTTTATTTTTTTAAATAGAGGACGCAAATAGCATTTAAAATATCTCTTAAAAGGGGTGCCAAGTAAAAAAAAAATGAGATTTTCAAATGTCTTTTTGGCGATGCGCAGTTTCCCGATTTGATATTTTCAAAAGATAGCACGGAAGAATTTTTTAAACTTTTGTATCAATAGTATATTTCATTACCAGTTCGGACAAAAGGGTTTTCGTGCCCGCGATTGTGGTGGGAGGCGTATCCGAACACCAAAAAGTTGTGCAAGCACGGGAAAAAAGCCTTTTACCTAATATGTAATAAACGATATTTTTATAAAATCTCTCTGAATAGTACATTTTAGATTAAAATGATGCGTTAAACGTAAATAAAGGTTAAATTTGAGACTATAAGATACAGGTAATAATAATTTAGTTGCGTTGTTATAAAATTGTGTTCTATGGTTGGTTATTGAAAAATTTTTCGTGCTCATTTAATATTTATTTGCGTTGTTATAGAAATTGTTCGTACCCAATGGTTGTTAAGAATTTTCTCTTTGCTAATATTTTATTGCATTGTTATAGAAATGTGTTCGTATGATTATGGTAAAAAAATTTTCCCGTGCGGGCGCACCGAAAGACTTACTGCAATTTCAGTATCCCCTTTTAGTTAAAAACGTTGATAGTACCGCTTTAAGCCTTATTGATTTTGATTTGACTGTCAAATTGAAAGATCTCTTTAACTAAAGAAAATCCTGAATATGACTTACTTTATCTGCTCTTAGAGACGCTAAAAGTTTTTTCTTTCTTTTAAAAATTAACTTTTTTAGAGGCCACGTAAATAAAAAATGACCCTGTAAAACAAATATTATGAACGATTTAATGCATTTAGGAAATATTTACCTGTTTTTTTTTTAAATAAAATTTTTAAAGGAAAACTCGAGAAAGTAGTTTTCAATTGCATCATTCTGGATCGGTACGAACTTTTAAACATGCTTTATAAATTACAACTGGTCCACTGAAAAACAACAAAAAATCGTTTGTCAACTACTTTGATTAACAAGGTTTTTAACTATCTATGATATCGGCTGTTACTTGACAGAAATTCATATTACAGGAAAAAAACATACATATTTTTCACAACAAAAATTATAATTTTGCATGTTATGTTTCACTTAACACTGGCTTCTAAAAAAAAATAATCGGACTAAAATTAATAGTAACACTTATACTTTTGGTAAATAAAGTTCAATAATAGGAAATTTATAAAATTTACCTTATTGTTAAAAGGCAAGACTTTTTTGGTTTGTTTATCGAACGTTTTTAAAATCATTCAGATCTTTTTCATTCAAAATAAACATTTTATTTTACGAAAAAAAAACGTTGTGTTCTTATCCCATGGACAACCGGCAAAAAAGGTCCAAAATTTTCGTGACATATACAGTCGAAAACTCCACTTAAAAAAGAATGAGTGTGAGAGATTAAATGAAATACCAGATGGGTTTCCAAACACAACATGAAGGAGATTAAAATTTATATTGTTAATAGATATAACAAAAAACAGGCACAAACCTGTTATATACAGGGTGTCCCAAAAGTAATGGGAAACGGAGCAACAGCAGATTCCTTAGATCGAAATAATGCAATTAACCCTAAACTTGCTTTATCACAAAGTTGATAATAACTAAGATACAGGGTGTTAAACTTTTAATTTCCTTTTTCGTAATAATTTCTTAACTAAATGACAAAAACGCTAAAATTTGGGATTTGAGGGGGTTTTTTGAAGCAAGAAATTAAAATTCGTCCATACTTTTTATGTTGCTAAAATAGGGGGCGCCAATAAGACCTACACTTGTTTTAGATGGCATTACTTTTTTAAGCGGTATATTGACCTGTTTTTTTTAAAAAAATTACTATATATCCCCCCTGCGTCAAAAATGTATACCTCATTTAGGTCTCTAGAAACCTGTTTTTGAGATAAACACTTTAAAGGACCCCCAATTTTTCTATGAAAATGGTTTAACCAAATGTTTTAAAATTTGAAAGTAATAGTTTTTAACACGCTGATCAAAAGTAAAAAGGGGCACAAAACCCAAAAAACTCTTTAACCCCTCAAAGATCTCCAAACCCCCAGCGACCTTTGAGGCTGTTTTTGGGGGGGGGATTAGAGAGGTTTTGGGTTTTGTCTCAAATTAGCGTTTAAAACATTTTTAAAAAAAAAAATTGGGTAAACCCATTTTTCATAAAATTGGGGGGTCCTTTTTTTCCCCAATTGCTCTAGGACCTTTTTAATAGCTAAAATGAGCAGCTTCTTTTTAAACGGGTCAATATCCAAGCTTAAAAATTATGCCATCTGAAACCATTGGTAGGCGGTATGGCGCCCTTTTTACAAACATCAAAAATATGGACAATTACCCCCCCAAAGACCCTACCCCAAAATTTTTTAAATTTTTAAAGTTAAAAAAAATTTAAGTTTAAGGGAAAATTTTGGGGAAATTTTTTAAAGAATTTTTTAAAAGTTTTTTTAACCCAACCCCGGGGTTCAAAATTAAATTTTTAACTTTGGAAAAAAATAAAGGAAAAGGAACATTGTAATTTGGAAAAAATTTTTTTTTTTCCGGAACCCTAAAAATTTTGAAAGATGTCACAACAAGTGATATATAGTGTTATGTATACTGAATATACAGCGGATGTCATAAGATAGGAAAAATTTAATCATTATTTTTTTCTATAGTCAACTTTTTTAGAAAAAATAAATTTCAAACTTTTTTACGTTATACATATTTTTAATATTTAGATATCTTTACTATTTCCATAGGGATGCAACAACGACATCATTTTTACCGAAATTACAGATACAGTGGATAAGTATATATATATATATATATATATATATATATATATATATATATATATATATATATATATATATATATATATATATATATATATATATATATATATAATATATATATATATAAAAAATATATATATATATATATATATATATATATATATATATATATATATATATATATATATATATATATATATATATATATATATATATATATATATATATATATATATATATATATATATATATATTATATATATATATATATATATATATATATATATATACTTTATAGTAGGGCCCCTATATACATTTTTGAGTAAATTAAATAATTGTTTTGTGATTTTTACCCCAAAAAAAGGTATACTTGTTAAAAGTTGATATAAGCTTTCGAAATGTATAATTACAAATATGTTTTTAAAATTTTCATAAAAATATTTGTTTTTAAATTATGTTCGGCAAAACATAAGCTAGGTTTTATAATTTTTCAAAATTCCACCATTTACTTCTCAGTACATGTCAGCTCTGTGATAAACACCCTGTATCTCGAAAACAAAGACCTGGCGGACCCATATTTGTATAGACTTTTTTTTTAATTTTGGCCCTAGGGACGTACCTAAAGTATTTCCTCATGAATCACCCCATATATATATATATATATATATATATATATATATATATATATATATATATATATATATATATATATATATATATATATAAAAATAAATATATATATATATATATATATATATATATATATATATATATATATATATATATATTTTTTTTTTTTTTTTTTTTTTTTTTTTTTTTTTAATTATATATATAGTTAAGTGGTTTCTTTTCTTTGCCTTGTTTAGGTATATTGTTTTATTATTTAGTATTCTTGGGTTTAAAGGCAGATAAAACAAAAAATTTTTAAAAAAAATATAATTTTTAAAAAACGTTTCGGCTCTATGAGGCCTTCATCAGAATGTCTCCCCAAAACAAAGAAAAACACAAATAGAGCTGTGACTAATTTAAAAATTAATATAGTTACCTTATTAGTAGAGATTTCCATAAGTAGTCATTGTTAAAATTCAACATAAACACACATTTTCAAACGATCACTCAAACGATTATTGTATACACATATTACAAAAATATGACACAAATTTAAAATTTCTTAATAAAAGGCATCAGCCGTTATGAGTATTATTTTTGTTTTTTTAATTTAAAATTAAAAAATTTATTTCTTTGTAACAATTCACGATAGCGACATCTATGGTATATTAACAAATATATGTTAAAACCACTGCCCTTAAAATTACGGAGATTTTTTTAAAATTTTCTCATGGTAGAGTATCAATTTGATGGTATTGGTAACAGGTGGCAGCATTTAGAGATTTAAGTATATTTGTTGATTAAATTTTTTCTTAAATATGTTATTCTTATTATTATTTAAATTTAATAGTTACGTAATATGCTAGAAACAATGATTGTAGTATAATTTGCTTAAATTTTTTTTCAATTTTTGCCCTTTACTGTATTTTTCGTTTTTGAATACATATCATTTCCTGAAATTCTCTTTTTTGGGATTACTTTCAGTTTTCAGAATTTTTGTGTTATTGAAGTCAAATGAATGGTTTTGTTCTTTGTGTGATTTGTGAGAGCTGTTTTGTTTTTTTTTCGTATTTGTGGGCATTAAGTCTGTTTTTCAGATACTGGCTAGTTTGCCCAATGTACATTTTGGCAGTTTTTACAAGGGATCTCATAATTATATTACTTTTATTTTGTCAATTTTGTCTTTTAGATAACTGAAATTTTGTTTAAGAAGATTTGCCCCCTTTTGAGCCACTGTTATATTTTCTTTTTGAAAATTTTTTGCAGGTTTTTTAGATAATTTTGGTACGTATGGTAAAGAGATGTGTTGTTTTGGCACTATTTTTTTGAGGTTTTGGTGTACTATTATAAAATTGATGAATTCTTTTTAAAAAAAAGAGTGTATAAGATGTTCTGGATAATTATTTTTCTTAAGGCATTTTTTGGGTTTTCGATTGCCTTTCTTCTAAAATTAGGATCCTTAATTTTTTTGCCCTATGGAACCTATGATAACTGATTTTTTTGAGATAAGGGTGTTGGGAATTGAAATTTAAATATCTTGCTGACCAGGTTTCTTTTGTGTACCATTCCGTTTCTATTTTTTTTTGTTTTTATTGTGTAACGTTAGATCAAGGAAGTTAATTTGTTGTGTTTTCTACTTCCATTGTAAACTGCAATTTATTGTGGTAACTGTTAAACGTTTTGAGGAGGTTATCTAACTTGTCTTGTGGAGCGGATGTTACATGCAGTCGTCAGCATCCGGTATGTTGACGACTGCATATCCGCTCCACAAGATGAGATGATAACCTCTCAAACATTTGGCTATTTTCCCTACGGTTTGGCAGGTAAGCGCAATATGCTTTCCTTGATCTAACGTTACAATAAGTAAAAAATAGAAACAACCTGACCTGTCAGATATTTAAATTTTAATTCCCAACTTCAAAAATCAGTTATCATAGATAGAAGTGTTCTGGTACAGAAGAAGGCAATCGAGCAAAAATGCCTTATAGTAATTATCCAGAGCTGCTACACTCTGTTACAAAAAAGGAATGCATCAATTTTATAAATATTACACAAAACAGACTCCAATAGTCTTCAAACTCTAACATCTCTCTTTTACCATACCGTACCAAGTAATCTGAGAAAGCCTAACGAAAATTTTCGAGAGAATATAACATTGACTCTCAGAGGGCACAATCCCAACTACTCGGTTGAACAGAGTGACACAAAAATAAAAGTATTACTCAGTATGAGATCATGCCAAAATGGGCGGCAATAAATAAACTCATTGAGCAATGCCCACAATAAAACAACTCTCACTGAAACACAGAGCACCATTCGTTGACTCAATAACACAAATTCTGAAAACGAAAGTAATGAGAATTTCGGGAAATGATATGTATTCAAAAAAACGAGAAAAATACGGTAAGCGACTGACAAAAATTTAAGCAAGTATACTGAATCCTCAGTTGATTTCTAGCATATTATAACAATGGGCAGATAATAAGAATAACATATTTAAGAAAAAATATACCAAGTCTAAATGCCCTTACTACCCAGCTATATGTGACCCAGCATACCCACTGTGGCTAAAAAAAATTTCAAACATATGTTGTTAATATACCTTAAGATATCTTTATCGTAATTGTACAAAGAAATAAATTCATGATACAAGCAAAGGCAAAGTAACGACTGATGCCTTTTATTAAGAGTTTGGAATTTGTGATATATGTTTGTAATATGTGTGCAATAATCGTTTGTCGCCCCGAATGTGTGTTTATGTTCAATTTAACAATATTTAACATATCTCTACTAACTCAAAGGCGGCTATATTAATTTTTGCTGGTGGTCACAGCTGGCCTCCGTTTTCTCTTTGTGCAGACATTCTGATATTTCATACTAAAAACCAAAATAAATTTGACTTAAAAAAATTTTGTTTTTCTGCCTTTAAACTGGGGAAATACCAAATATGGAAACTATATATATATATATATATATATATATATATATATATATATATATATATATATATATATATATATATATATATATATATATATATATATATATATATATATATATATATATATATATATATATATATATATATATATATATATATATATATATAAATACCATATATATATATATATATATACTATACATATATATATAAAATGTATATATATAAAGCTTGAATGCCTCTTTCGAGCCAGAAAGTATTTTTCTTCTTTTAATCTGCATACTTTGGATGTATCCCAAATCGGCCCCTTTTTAGAATATTGTTTTCATGTCTGGGGAATGGCGTTTCCTACGACCCTTGGGATTTTTGATTCTGTTAAAAAAAAACTGTTCGTCTTATTAATAATCCCATGCCAACAGAACAACTTCCCACACTTGCCCATCGGCGGGCTGTAGGGGATCTGTCGCTCTTCTATAGGTATTTTCACTGCTTCTGCTTCAAGGAGTTGGCCAGTATAATTCAGCTTCCAACAGAGCAATGCGGAGTGCAACTTTTGTGAATCCTTTTATAGTTTAACTAGATAGGCTCCGAACCTCCAGCTTTTTTTGTCCTTTTATCCCTGAAGTCTCCAGACTATGGAAATTGCTACCCGCAGAAGTTTTTCATTCCTCCCAATTTTTGAGTATACCCTGTAGAGAGTTTGGGTAAAAAACAAGCAAATTTTAAAAGTACCGTTTAGCTTACAGACACACACATTAAAATCCGATATTTTAAATAATTAAAATGGGTTTGTATTTTGTGCAAAATTTTTATTCTTAGAATGCAAGCAAACGCTTTTGGTATTCCAACCATCGTCGGTACTATTCGTCACAAATAAATTTATTTTAGTAATATTAGATTTTAACTAATTTATGCATCTTCGCCAGATTTTCTACTCTGATAATGGTTGGAATACCGAAAGCGGCCTTCTAGGATTTTAAAAATCAAAAATTTGCACACAATATAAAGTTATTATACTAATTACAATTTTACGTGCACTCAGCAGTAAACACTTTTTTATTCATATTTTTTTAAAAGCAAACGTAATAATGAATTTAAAACTGAAAAGTTACTTCAAAAGATTGTGAACTAATTAGTTAGCTTGTTTGAGGAATACAAAACGGCGCGACTGAAACAAAAAGGCTAATAACTCTCTTTTACCGATTTTTAATTTTTGATCCTCATTTTAAATGAATTCCCGGCACACCCCTTGCACAGCAGGAAACAAAGAACTTTTAATACTTGTAATCTTTTAACCCAGTAAGCGACAGAACAGGCAAAAGCAGAAAAGCAAAAGGGAAAATTGCTGTAATTTAGTAATTAGGACCCCAGTGGTTTTACTGCAAGGTATGCAGATATTCCTGCTGCTTTTCAGTGAAAATAGAAGCCGAAGCTAGTTTTTTAGCGATAGCGGGAAAATTAGAGAAAATGTCATGTTAGGTAACGCTGACGTTACACGTCGCACCGCGTCGTCGGCAAGGCTTAAATTATAAATTACCCAGAATAAAACATTTAGAATTAGGATTTTTAAAATATTGTGTCTCACATAAACCAATCTATTTTTTTATTATATTAATTTTTTAAATATTTTTTAGTCTAATAATTAAAAAAAGTGAAATTTTTAAATAGGTAGTATAATTTTTAAATAGTTAATAGGTAGTATACATAGCTGTCAAGAGCGATTCACACAAACTTTAACTCGTGACTTTTGTCAAAAATCTTATTATTTGTACCGGGTGTCTAAAAACCGCCGTCTGTTTCTCGGAAACTATTTATCTATTATATCTTTAATTTTTTTTTCGGGGTGTCTCCTTGAACCACTTTCGATAAAAGCTGTGGAAGATGGAGCTATTTAAAAGATGCAATATTTATCATCGCCCCCTACCCTTATTATTGGAAATACGATAAAAAGTCTGTAACCAAACTAATGCAGAATTGTTTAATTTTTAATCAAAGGTGTACCTTATACTAGCTAATTTTGGAGAAAAAATAGTTTTTTTATTCATTGTTGCGGTTGCGCTATCTCGCGGTAGTTTTTAAAACTTTATTTTTCCCCACGCTGTGCGATAAAAAGTTTTCGAGATACAGCCGGTGTCCTTTCTTATTTGGACACCCGGTACAAAATATTTCAGTAAATTAATTATTTTTGATTTTTGTCCATAGCAAGATCTGTGTTAGAACATCATAATTCCCGGTATCAAAAATAATTTTTACTACTAAGATTGGGCCAAAATAAAAAACTTTTTAAATTCAAGGCTAAAATATTTTCAGTAATGTTTCTTATACCATATTAAAAACAATAAAATTGCACAATCCTTAAGCGTTTACAGAACCAAGTATTAGTTTAATTTAATATATTTTTCGAATATTTTTAAAATGTTCGTGGTCAAATTGGCGGTAAGAAATTCCTCTATTTAATTAAAAGTGCATAAATAAGGTGTATATTTTTATTAAACTACCTGGCATAGATCTACACACATATTATTATGGCTTAATGTTCTTTAGTCCCGCACACCTAAGCTGCCCTTTTCTCTAAAACTTCTTTATTGTTTAATGTAAATATATCAATACATTAACGTACACAACACAATAATTTTAATATCTGGTGACATTTTACAAAATAATATATTTTGTTTTGGTTAAAAGAATTCCAAAGACAAAATAAAATTTGGTGAAAAATGCGATATTTCTAATTTTTTTCTAGGGTAAATAGTTTTGAGGTCCTGTTTACTTAGGTTAAGACGTTGTTAAAATCTTGAACAACTTAGGTTTTTACTCAGTAATAATTTAAATTTTATTTATAATCGTCCATTTTTTACATTGATACTTGCTAGCAAAATAAATTTTTTAAAGAAAAACCTTTTAAGTTGCAACAATATTTTAATAAAACAACCAATCCTGTAAATACCCAGATAATTTAATATCTTTCCCCTTGATGGCTATCATACACTGCGGTTTTCCATTCATTAGACATTCTATTGACCACTAGCATCATAGCTCGGCTATTACGATGTAAAGGTAAAAGAAAAACTGGGGTTAGTCACAGGGTACACATGCTACAACTTTGGTCACGTACAGTCTGAGGGTAGGAGATCCAGTACTAAAATATAGAAAATATTTGGTTTAAAGCCCTAGCAAAATACGTTGGTTGGATCCGGTGTCACAGACGAATTTATGATTCCAAACGTATTTATATTATTAAATTTAAAAATATATTTTAGGGTATTTTTGTAAAAAAATTCCAATGTTATAAATGGGTATTTTATTATAAAATACCCATTTATAACTTCCTAATTTTAAAAGCTTACTATAACTCCTGAATTATTTGTTTTAAATTATATTTTTTTTTAGATTTTTGTAAAAACCCCTTGTTAAAGCACTGCCTAAAGTAGATTATAATGCTTCAGAAGGAGATTTGTTATAGGTCAAATTTTTTAGAAAAAAAAATCATTTTTTAGGCTAAAATTTAAAAAAAAAAAATATATTCAGTAATTTCTCAGAACTATTGTATTAGCCCAATCCACTATGCAGTAAACGTATACGAATTAAAGATTTAAAAAGTCACAAGGCAAATGTATAAATGAGAAAATTGTTTAAATAAATGATTACTTTTTGATTTGAAGCTCTTTAAAGCAGTAAATAAACATACATTATTTCTATTCTGCGATTTTGTACAATTGTTTGGTAAACAATATACTAAAATAGAAAAATCCTTTATGTTTTAAATCTCGCATTGTCATCAGTGGGAAATATCTATATCGGAAAACGCTTGTATTGATTGTTTTATTTTGTTGTCAAATAGTTTTAATAAAAATAAAATCATCTGTATTATTTTACTTCTTTGGTGATATAGTATTTTTTTTTAATCCAATAAAATTTTTGTCTCTGGACACTAACCACAACTAACCAAATTCTTAAGGAATACGCTGTAATGTAGATTTAGTAACTAAATTTACTTATCGATCTTATCATATACATATCCTTTTACGTCCTAATAATATTCGACACTGGACGCAGTAATATTGTAAAAATAGTGCATTTTACAAGTTTGATAATGGCATTATCATCACAGCGAAATGCTTTTATATTTTCTGCGGATTAAAATGCACAATGTATGTTTTAAATAAAAATGAAGCCGTGATAAAATTGTTCGGACGTCAAACTTAATTAACAAACGATATTTTGTTCGTACATTTAAAACACAATGACAATATAAAGCCAGAAAAAATATTTGAAATATTTTTTAGTTTTTTTATTAAATTTATGCAATAAATAAAGAAAATACTTAAAGTACTAGTGGACTTAATAAATATTTTTTTAGCTTCCTTTATATGGATCAGAAAATAAAGAATTTAAGTATGTATATTGATTTAAAAAAATAGGAGACATTATTTAAAACAAAAGACACGTTACGCGTAAAATGATGTTTAGGGCAACTTAGCATTGTTTCATTAAAAAAAATAGTTTAATACTTTAATAAATTTAACTTTACAGCTTTTACTTAAGTTGTTAAAAAAATTACTTATATTTTGTAAAATTAGGTATAGAATAATATTTGCTTTTAAGAAGTCACTATCTCTAAAAGTACTTATTTTTGTTTCAATGTATTTTGGGTTGATACTATTCCTATTACTTTTGTCTAAAATATAAAATAACTTATTCTAAATTTTTTAAGCAGGTAGCACTTTACGCATAAACGCGCTGGTAGCTTTTTTCTGTGTGAATCCGACAATATATTAAAAGTGGCTTATAACACAGTATAAATAGGGTCGTAAGTGTTTAAACACACGTTATGCCAGTTTGGTTAATTTCATCTTTAATCCGTTACTCAAACTTTTTAGTATTACCAGGCTGATTAACATAGATTTTTGATAACCTGGGTGTTTCCGGTTTGTTGCTGCGTAGGTTACTTTAAACTTCGTCACCCATATTTTTACCAAATTTGTAGGAAT
Source organism: Listronotus oregonensis (assembly GCA_019359885.1). NCBI lineage: Eukaryota > Metazoa > Arthropoda > Insecta > Coleoptera > Curculionidae > Listronotus > Listronotus oregonensis. The sequence continues at coordinate 5,438 of JAHBCN010008966.1, read as the reverse complement.
CATTGTCAAAAAATATTAAAAAATACTTTTTGGTCATAAACACACGTTGTTTGCCCAAACACGGCTTCATGATCGATCCAAATTTATTACTGCCCAATGCTGCTTGCCTCTTCCCGCACCACCGTTTAGCACCTGAAATGGGCAAGGTCGTTTAACATTTGAACAAAATTATTTTTAAAACGTAAATCCGCATAATCTTCCATTTTTTTTAAATCAATTACAGGTTTACAACGTTTTCTTTAACCTATGGTGCATTTAGGAAAAAAATTTTATTAAAAGGGTGCCCAAAAAATAACGTCACGATGGTGTTTTTTTTAGAAAAAATCTTTTTTTTTACATATTTAGGTATCTTTTGTGATTATCTACATTTCTCTAAAATTTTGATAACATCCGTTTAGTGATTTATAAAAAAATTAAAAAAAAAAAACTGTTTTGCATCACTAAATTTAAAAATGGTTTAAATATTAATAGTGCTTTTTAAATAGAATCAAACAAGGAACATTAATAAAATATCGTCGCTTAGGCCAATTTTGGTTAATTCAACTTAAAAGTGTCCAATACTTGTAAAAAACCCTTTAAAATTTTTAAACCTTTATTCTTCCTATTTAAATTTGACCCCTTATTTTTAGGTAGTTATATGCTGACCTAAAAAACAAACATTTTTCTAAATATCACCCTATCAAAATTCCTAACACATTAAAAGTTATTTGTTAAAAACTTATTTTGGCATCTATTTCAATAGTAATATTATTGAACAAACATGATGGTGGCCATAAAAACAATTAACTAACATTAAGAGTTTCCGAATAACGTTAATTATTCCCAAAAAATTTGTTAATTCATAAATATTAGCCAAAAGATATTACAAAGTAAAAATTAGGTTTATTTAACAAAAAAAATTTCTTGAATTAATTAATTACTCGATTTTTTATAATACGTTAAAATACGGTTCTGTAAGTTTAATAAACTCATGTCAATAAAATTTTTTAATAATATCATTTTATTTAAAGATATTATATTAAAAAAGTGCCTATTTTAAGAATAACTTTTTAAAGTGTTAAAATTTTGAAGGGCATTTGGGAAAAATGTGCCTCTAACGACATAAAAATATACAGGGGCCCATATTGAAGATAAAAAAAAGGTGTTTTAAAATTTAAAGAGTTTGACACCAAATTTTAGACACCCTGTACTGTTCAAATTAATTAAACTTTGGGATGACATGATTTCCAGTTTTATTTCTCTTTAAATTTTATTAATCAAGCCCCCTTTTTTTAAACAGTTTAAATGGTGCAAAACGTTTTTTTTTATATTTTTTTAAAATCACTTAACCGATGTTAAAAAAATTTTGAGAAAAAGATAAATAAAGGTATCTAAAAAGAAAAAATTAAATCATTTAATTTAAAAAAAAGATCGTGACAACACTTTTTTTGACACCCCCGTCTAAAAATATTTTCTGAAATGCAATAAATATTTTTCAAAATTAAAAATTTAAAAAATTTTTAAAAGTTTCCTATAAGGGGGGGGTGAGCTGGGGGACCCCCTAGTTTTACCTAAAAATTTTTTTTTTTTTTTTCTAGGTACACTCAAATAGATTTTTTTTACATCATAAAAACCCTTTGGAACTTGTAGTAGTTATATTGTAAAATGGCGAATTTTTGTTTTAAATTACTATTATTCCTAAAAATATTTATTATATTTCGGCCAAATTTAGAATGATTTCTCATTAAAAAATATATCTTTTTTTTTTTTATGGTCCGGAAATTTAGTTTTAAAATATTGAATTTTTTATTTTTTTTTTAATTAGGCAAAAAAAACAATTTTTATATTTTTTTTTCTTCTTTGTTTTCCCAAAAAAAAAATATTTTAAAAAATTTTTTTTTTGATTTGGGCGTTACCCGATGAACTCTAAAAATTATTTTCTAATAGCCCCAAAAGGCCTCGACGGGCCCGACCTTTTTTTTTTTCTTATAAAACCGAAAATTTTTTGGCTCTCTAAACAAAAAACGATCAGCGACTATAAAACTTGGATAGTGGTTGCTTTGTTCGGTAACAGGTAACAAAAGGGGTTTAAAATTACCTCAAATTATTTAGAGTATGAAACTCAGTTTTTTTTATTTTCTTCGAAATAATATTAAATATCATCCATTAAACACCCCAAAAAGTAAAAAAATCAAAAACCCTTTTGTTATATATTAAAAACAGTTATTTTCCTAATAAGTACGCAAAGTAATATCCCTTTCCCTCTTGGAAAGCACCCAAAGATTAGACGAAAGACGCGAAGCTGAGTTCGGACAAGCAATGCGGAAAAGTCACTTTGGCAAGTATTGGGGAAAAATCTTTTCTCTTGCGAATACTTTTTCTACGACGTTTTTTTAAAGAATATGATTATTAGAAATATACGAATATTTCAGTAAAAAAAAAAAATCCCAAAATAAATAATTAAATTTTTTTTTAACTGATTATACAAAAAAAAAAAATATTATTAACAATATCAAATTTTAAAATACAATTAACATGTTTAAGATTTATCCGTTTCAAATGATTTCTTAGGAACGTCAATGATGGTTCGCTGCTCGATGTTAAGACGAAATCTTGTGTTTTAGCTGATTGAACTACGTCTGTGGAACAGGACATTCATCTGGCTTCTTAAAGTTTTAACTGTTGCAGTTTAAATTTTGTTTATAACCCCTTTTGTGCCCGTTGATTCTTCCAATGTATCCCTCGGCTACCGTTGTCGATTTCCAACCGCCCAACCGCTTTATATCTATGAGTCCTTTTTCGGAATTTGCAAGTAAACGTTACGCGAAAGTCTTGGAAGCTGTGGCCGGTATATAGCTCTTGATTTGGCAACTTTAAAAATGCTGCTATCTCAGAGGCATCTTCCCAAATGTATTGATCCCAATGCATTGTTGTGTGCTAAATTTCCTTTTGAAACATACGAAAAACCGTTGATGTGTTTGTCGAATTGGCCGTAATGCTGTATGCTTCCAATATAAGAACAAATACTTTCAAAATCGTTAGTCTTCAGACAGGACGAAGAAGTATACGTGAGGTATAGTTTTTGCGTCTACGAGATCAACAGTTCTATTTATCAATTTATACTTTCTGTTATCATTCCGTTTGCAGTTCGCGAAACGTTTGAGTTAATTAGATTTAGCTTTCGTCTATTTGATAACCTTCTTTAAAGCATATGATGTCTTAGGATGTTATAACGAGGTTTAAAAGCTGTTTGCATTATCGATTTTTTTCTTACCCCCCTTTTTGTTACTATTGTATTTTTTTATTATTTAATAATATTTATTTTAATAATTTTCCTTGTGTTATTTTTTCCCTAGGTTCTAAATTTCATAAAGTGTGTCCCAATAGCCCATGAAATAATTGGCATTCTGGGACTTTTGAGACAGACTGTATTACATAACACTTACTTTTTTACCATCTGTCTTAACCACAATCACAAACACCATAAAATTTTTACAGGAAAATAAAAAAATTAAATAAATTCTTAATATACCCAAAAATAATAAATATATAAGAAAATACATATATATATATATATATATATATATATATATATATATATATATATATATATATATATATATATATATATATATATATATATATATATATATTATAACGCTTCTATGTTCAGTGACAGAATAATACATATTCGCCAAGCTTAAATGCATGCAAGCCATCAAAATAATTGGATAAAAACAAATATTTACGAAGATTTACTCGCAAAAGGAATGTAACTAACTTCAGATTCAGGCGTAATGTGGCTGAAAAGAAACTAATGTGCAAAATATGTTTCATTTGCCATTTTTTCAGACTTTATGGTTGGAAAAATGTAGATACTTACATTTTTTTCTTAGGATAATGGTGTATATAAGCAATTTATAATACATTTGTTTTTTTTTAATTTTTAATTCCCTTTTTTTTTACTAAAACTTTAATATTTTAGACCAAACAAGATAAGAAATAAAATTTATGTTAAAGAAGATTATAAAATTGTAAAAAAAAACAAAACCAGAAAATTGTAACATTCGCTCTTTTTACGAGCAGGGCAGAGCAGGCTGACTAAAAATTGCTGTTCTACAGACCAGCAAAGAGAATAATGCAATTATTTCTATCTCTTCATTAAAAGGCAAGTTCTTTACGAGTACTAAACAATTTACGGTTAATTTTACTCTTAATCCTCCTGTTAATTTGCCTCTTCCAACAATTGTTGCTCAGCAAATTTCCGAAATCCTATTTTGGGTTCAAAATATCAAGCATTTCCTTTCTTCTTTTAATTCCAAAAAAATCTTATGGACTGAATAGCTAACAACAATCATCCTACTCACCTTTTAAATTTCTTTTGACCCAGGTTTTTGCCAGTGAGCTGGAAAGACACAAATGCACAAGTTATCCCCAAGAAAATGTCCTAAATTGTTTCTTTTTATCATGGACCTATATTTCTTTTAGTTATTTGCAGTATCATACAAAAATTAATCAATTTTTAAATTATAAAAAAACTTGGAAGGACACAAAATTACGGTTTCAGCAAAAAAAAAAAAAAAATAAACAGCTGGACTTTTTTATTTGTCTCCCTTAGTTAAAACATGTTCCTTACATTTCCTAAAGAATTCTAGATTTTGGCTCTTGACGTATCAAATGCATTTGACAAGGTCTGGAGTTAAGGACTTCTAAAAAAATATATTTTTTTAAGGCCGTTCTAAAATTTTTAAAACCCTTTTTTCCCCCCTTCTGTTAAAACCCTTTTTTATTAATATTTCTATATATGGTGGTTTAACAATAGTACCCTTTATTATAAAATTCACTTCTGCCAGCCATTAGTCTCTGAACCTGAATTAGAAAATTAAAGCAATGTAATGCCGATTTTTTTTCATAGAATCATTAATTAATATTAAATTGGAGAAACAAAAAACTTGCGCAGTTTAACGCCTCAAAAATAATTAAATTTAAATAAGTTATTTACCCTTGTAAGTATTACTTTTTAGAATAACTATAATTGTCGCAAACATTATATTTATAGCCACAGTAGCTTAAACAGTATTTAAACATTATTTTTTCATTTTTAATTTGTGTAGTTTCTAGGTATCCTAATTCAGACCCTGCTTGAAATAATGTTTCCCTGTCTGGTAAATAGCATGCCTGACAACTCTTAGCCACTTTGATTTTATTCAAGGAAAAGCTGTTAGCCTTACTAGTGACACTACTGTTTTAAGAATAATTTTTTCTTAAACCTAATGACAAGATGTTGAGAATTGTTGCGTATTTCAGGAATTTTACAGACTGGGTTCAGAGGAGTTAAAAAATATATTCTTTTTCTTATTGCAACACCTTTTAAAAAAGTTTTAGACTTTTAACTTTGGTCCATGTTTACGTCTAAGATATCAAGACTCTAAAACCTGCTGCTTGCAATTACTTTTTTT